>JAVJIF010015745.1:0-80972 GCA_038442645.1 Agave tequilana
AGCAAGGTATCATTCCGGCATCCATCACTTCCTCCCATACCCATACAAGTTGTCCTTTTTATCGCTTATTAACATAATTATCAGAGTTATCAGAGTTCGGGAATGAGTCATATCATAACAGTAATACATAACAGTGGTCAGTACATAACGGTAATCAGGTACTACGTTCCCTTTATCATGATAATTATGAGAATCGGTGTATCATGCTTGGTGTCAAGAGATAGCATGATAAGCGGTGATGTATATCAAGTAACATGCATACCAAGAGATTGATAACAGTCAGGTAAGCCAGGTCATGACAAGAGGGTCTGGTCAAATAATAGCATGTCAGGTGGTCAGGTGTAATATACAAGATGTCAGGTGATATACATGTGTTAAATGGAAACATGCAACTGATATGTCTGAGGCAATAACATGGCATTGATAACATAACAGAAATCTAGAAGTCAAACGACCACGAAGGTCCGGCCAGCATGGTATAAAAGCATCAAAAGATATAGAAATTAAATACATGAAAACAGGAAGTGAAATACTTATCGTTCCGACGAAACTGGAAACTCAAATAGAGATATAGAGAAGAGCGAGACTACTCGCATACAAGAAAGTAGCGAGTGAGAATACTCGCCTAAATCTCAAAGCGCCGAAAGATCCGAATCCACGAAATTCGGGGCACGCCATAAACTATGATATATATATGTAGAGTGAAGAGGAGAGAGAAGGAGAGAAGTGAAGATGATGTTAGTCAAGATAACAAGTCAAGAAGTATATATACAACATATAAACCAAGTATAAGATCCAAGTTTGAGAAGGTAAATAACTGTAACAAACAGACAGAATTATCGACTAGGGTGGATGAGTAGTCGACTAATAAAGGGGTTAGTCGACTAACAGTCTGGTATAGTCGACTAATACTGGGTTCCAGAGAGTTGATATTCTGATTCAGGAAAAGTTAGTCGACTAGGGTCATAGGGGTAGTCGACTAACAGACATGACAAGTCGACTGATAGTTAGGCTAAGTCGACTAATACTGTGATACAGAGAGTTAAGGGTTTTGGTCCAGGAAAAGGTAAGTCGACTAGAGTAGTAGGAGTAGTCCGACTAGGGGTCTTAAGTCGACTAATATTTATGATGAGTCGACTAGGCCGAGAGTTAGGGTTTCTGGTTCAGGTAGGATTAGTCGACTAGGGTAATTCAGGAGTCGACTAGTAGTGGTTTCTAGAGAGTTGAAGTTTGTGTCCAGAAAAGGTAGTCGACTAATAAAAGGGGTAAGTCGACTAAATCTGTGATTTCCAGGAAAATAAGTTTCAGCTAAGGATTCTAGTCGACTAGGTTCTAGGTCAAGTCGACTAATTGTGGGAAAACAGCAAACAGAACAGATTTTCTAGGTTTTGGTTTGATGGTCAAAATGTGATTTTGATGGCATATGTACACAAATAAGAAGATACAAGTATACTAGAATGAAATAAGTCTTGGTGATGAAGAACACTTACCTAAAGAAGTACAAGGTGATGGAGTGATGGTGGAGGTGATGGAAGTTGATGATGAAGAAGATGGAGGAGTCCTTTGGTGTTGTTGATGCCCTTGTGTTGCTTCCATGGTGATGAAGGAGGAAGAAGATGGAGGGAAGAGGTTGGAGTAGTTGTGGTGGTGGATGAAGAAGATGGAGGTGGCTAGGGTTTGGCCCCTTGATGAAGAGAATGAAAAGGAAAGGGGTTGAAATGAAAAGAAATGTATATATGGGATTTTGGATTTTGTAAAGGTGTTGCAATTAAATGAAAGGGAGGGCTTAATTGCAAAGTGGAGGTGAGGTGAGTGTCCCTCTCTTGGCCACTTGGCCGGCTGGGATGAGGGAGAGAGAAATGCATTTAATGGGGTAGGTGGGAGTTGGTGGAATAAGAAAAAGAATTTGAATTTTGGAAAATAGGAGTGTGTGGTGGAAGTTAAAAGAAAGGAAAGAAAGAAAATAGGAAATGGGAAAGAAAATGGAAAAGGGAAGAAATTCTCTTGGAATAGAAAATGAAAATAATGGAAGTGGCGGCTTCCCGGGATTCAGTAGTAGATACAGAAATCTTTCGGAAAAATACCGGAATCGTCCGAAATTCAAGTATCTCGGAACGACCGAAATAATTACCAAAAATCAATAATATATATAAAGACCGATAGTGAATCCGTTTGAAGAAATACTTTACAGTTTTGAAACTAAAAACCCGGAACCAGTTATCTACCGACTCCGTTGGAATTTTCATAAATTCATAAAATCCTCAGAAAAAGAATGTAGGTAAGAAATATTATTCTAAGAAATAATGTCTAAAGAATCATCATGAAATTCCAAACTGTTTAGAATTAAAAATCCAGGAATCGGTCAGCGGCACTGGCCGACACCAGGTTTTGAAGACTTTCATTTTAATTCCAGAAAAATCTAGAAATCATAGAAAATATATAACATTGGAAAATGATATTTAAAACTAAAATCGGTCAATTCTAATTATCATAATATAAATCGAGTAATGCTCTAGGATCGGGCCTTCGGTTCAGCTAGGGCTGACTCCGAATCCACGAGTCCAAATCCAGACAAAACAACCACATAAGGAATTCATAATACAGATTAATACAGGAAACAAATCGAAAAAAAAAACGACCGAAAATCTGAATACGCAACTAAGTACGTATTCCGGAACGGGGTATTACATGGGCGGTCGGCCGTCGGTCGACCTTATTGCCCCAACGGTCATATTTCTGACCGTTGGCAGTCGGCCGGCCAGCCGACCGCAAGCCTGTCAGGCTGCCAGATCAGCCTAACGACTAGTTTTCTGTCTGGGCTATAAATACCCCATTTCTTGGGGTTTTGGTCAAGATTTTGAAGAGCAAAAATTCTTACTTTTCTGAGTGTTTTTTAAAGTTTTAAAAAGTGTTTTAGAGCTTCAAAGATTTCATCTTTATTGTTTTTCAAGGGTTTGGAAAATCAAGAAAACTAGGTTTTTGGGATATTGTTTGAATTTTCATTTCGATCTACAAGAGATTTCCCAAGTAGTTTTCTTTGTTGATTGCTTTCCAAAACACCTTGATATCCACTTGAGCTATATCCTCTATCCTAATCTATTAGGATCTTTTGTTTAAGAGAAAAAGAGAGATTGTTTGAGGTTGTGGAAACCTCCAAGTTGTACACCCTTGCTCTTGTTGTGTATCCCCCTTTGGTAGAGGTTGATTGGGTGATTGGTTTGCTCCCTCTTTGGTAGAGGTTGAGATTGTGGTTTGCTCCCTCTAGTGAGAGGTGGAGTTTGGTTGTAACCCTCTTCGGTAGAGGTGTTGGTTGTTGTTTGGCTACGGGCCTACCCCTCGGTTGGAGGCGGTGTTTGAGAGAGGAGTTCGGTACTCCCTTGTTGTAAAAATCCTACTCGGTGGAGGTTCCTTTGGTGGACAGATAGTGGATTATAAATCCTTCTCAGTGAAGGCGGGGACGTACAGCTAGGGGCTCGAACCTCGAAACGTATCCTTGTTTTTGCGTTTAATCCATTGTCTCTCTAACTCTCTCTCTCTTTTATTTGTGCATAGCATTATTCATATTGCCATATCATTCATATTGCTTGTGTTGCCTTGCATCTTTCATATTGATATATATCCATTATATGCTTTGGCTTGTGTGTGTGTGTGCCTCACTTATACTTAACCACAAGAGCTTCATATAGCACCTCAACCCATATCTCTGGGAATCAAGAGGAGTTAGTACAGAGCCCTTCACGGGGAATTCGGCTACACTTCTTGGTTGTATTAAGTGTGTTACAAATTGTTTTTAGCTTCCGCATTTAGCGCATTTAGTTTCTAGATTAGCACTATCACCTATTCACCCCCTCTAGGTGATTTCAAAATCGACCGACATGTCTGTAGGCTGTCTAAAGATCACTAAAAGACAAGTCGTCAAAAAAGCAGAGTTCCAAGCTCCAGACGCAGGGCTAATCACAGCCAGCACTGCAGCGCCAAGGCGCGAGGGTCGAAACCCGCGTCTCAACAGCACTGCAGCGCCAAGGCGCGAGGGTCGAAACCCGCGTCTCAACAGCACTGCAGCGCCAAGGCGCGAGGGTCGAAACCCGCGTCTCAGCCAGCACTGCAGCACCAAGGCGCGAGAGTCGAAAACCCGCGTCTCAGCAGCACTGCAGCACCAAGACGCGAGGGTCGAAACCCGTGTCTCAGCAGCACTGCAGCACCAAGGCGCGAGGGTCGAAACCCGCGTCTCAGTTATAACTGCTCTTGTTATGGGGTCAATCACTGCCCACATAACGGAGAAGTTAACCCCATTGTGGAGCGTTTTTAGGGGGCACGTTCACCCCTGAAACCTCTATAAATAGCCCCGTCGCTATGGAGAAAGGGTCGGTCAATTAGATCTTGACTTAAGAATTCCCACAGAGAAGGAAAGAGAATTCAACTCTTCAAGTAACTTGCTGCGTACAAGTTAATCCTTGCCTATAATCTCTTTGAGATTTCTAGTAGACAGAGCCATGTTACTCTGTCCGCCATCTAAAGAGATGATTCTCAAAATTTCTTGACGTTCACCCGGTCAACGAAAAACAAGACTCACTTTCCATCGCCACATGAAAAACCCAGCATTAAATAAAGGAAAGATTCAAGACTCAATATTTTTCTCCCTTGTAGTCGGAGTATAAGTTTGTTGTAAATTTTCAATTGATTCAAGGAAACTTTACACGAATTTTTCTCCCACCAAACAAGAGATGGCGACTCCGCTGGGGACTACTTTCTTTACTGATGAGCAGGTGGTGGCGCAAGGCGACATCATTTACATTGGGAAAACGGTCGAATCACTTGTCGTGGAATTCGACCAAGCAAAGTATGAAGAGTTCCTTTCCTCTGGCTCCAAGAGCCCAAAGGCCCGTGCCTACCGCAGGGTCTCTACGGGGAAATGCCCCGAAGCCCGCCCTGAGATTCTCTCAGACGCGGCACTCTGAAGGATGTTGTGGTCAATCGCGCCAGGCGTAACACCCACGCCAACGTCTCTCAGGAGACCCACGTGGTCAATTTTTCTGGTGTTCAACCAGTCCATCCTCTTCCTCAGCACCAGGTCGTCGGGGGTTCCCTCAACCTCCACGACGTAACCGGAACGCTGAACGGCGACAGAGGAGGCGTGCGCGTCAACTACAAGTTGGAACGACCGATTGTCCAACAGAGGTAGGACGCAAGGTTCAGACCAGCGTACCGCATCCGAGACATGAAGTCAGCGTTTGGCAGCCCAAACGTGAGGTTCAGCAAGCAGGCTCCTCGGAAGCCCAACTCCTCAGACGCTAAGGCGAAGCTCGCGTACCTTGTCAAGTACAAGAGGCACGCGCTTCTAGGCATGGGGCCCAGCAGCCCTGCAATTTTCAAGCGTCTCTACCCAGACGCAATTATCAGCAACGTGAGAGCTGCGTCTCTCATTAGCAGAGACGCCAAGCCCACGCTCAGAAGCCGCGACGCAAGAGCTGCGTTCATGCGCCCTGCGTCTCTGAACCCTGCGTCCCAGCTGTACAAAGCCTCCCGCCCTCGACATTGCGAGGCTAATCTCTTTGATCCTCCTCCCACGGATCTAAGGGATTATTTGACAAGGAAGAGAAGTGCTAATCGAATCACTTCATCATGTTGCTGCGAACGGCTTATCACAATACTCTCTGAGTGCCGTTGCAGCTCATATGTAAACCAGCAGTCTCTAGTCAGACAGTTGACCCTGATTCCCCGATCAGCTAAAAGAAGTCGTTCCCATAGAAGGAGGGTCTTCTCTGATACTGAGTATCCCGAGCTCACTGCAAACATGGCAAGCAGGAGCAGGGGAAAGCAACTGGCAATCAGCTCTGATGATGAATCTGACGCAGAACCGGAAGGAGTGTACCGACACACTCGCACCCGGACCGGGGCAATCCCCTAATTGACTACAATGCTCTAGCCCGGGGCATTGAGGTGAATGACTCGCATTCCACTATTGCAGAGTCACAGGCTTCAAACTCTTCTATAGAGAAGGAGGCCTTTATATACATGACCAGCACTCCTGAGGAGACCGCCTGACGCGTGGACAGCGCATTAAATGCAGCGTGAAGTTCGCACGCCAAAAAGAAGATGTCCCCTCAATTCTACAGGACACGTGCAACATACTCATGGCACGGATTCGCATCCAACAGTCGCGTCTTCATCTCTAAAGACGCGTCCCTTCTCAACACGGTTAGAGTTGCGTCCGAAAAGCTGCATCTTCGTTCCAAAAGACGCGTCCCTCCGAAGATCGCATCTTTTTAACCCGGCCAAAGTCGCGTCTACCTCATGGAGTAACAATCACGTTTTCATCCCAAACGATGCACCCCTATAGAAGGCGTGTCTTTAAAACAGTGGCACCCCTGCGTCCACAGAACTGGCATTCAGTCCTTACTTCTGCAATTCAGTTCAACAGTGCACTGGTACAAGTAGACGACCGCCCACCCCTGGTTTAAAGTACACTAATGACAAACTCAAAGCATTGGGGAGGTTTAGACTGTGCATCTAGACACTCAACACGATCAGTTTTGGCGGCTTCAACGAGTTCCACAGTACACTCACGAAGGCCATACTCCAAACAAGATCAAGCCCAGAGCATTGTCAGTCCGATCATAAGGGTGAATTTAGGTAGAGTCCAAAGTATTTCGAAATTTGTCCCAGCTAACTGCGGAATATCGAAAACTTTGGAGGAGGTTCTGTAGGCTGTCTAAAGATCACTAAAAGACAAGTCGCCAAAAAGCAGAGTTCCAAGCTCCAGACACAGGGCTAATCGCAGCCAGCACTGTAGCGCCAAGGCACGAGGGTCGAAACCCGCGTCTCAGCAGCACTGCAGCACCAAGGCGCGAGGGTCGAAACCCGCATCTCAGCAGCACTGCAGCACCAAGGCGCGAGGGTCGAAACCCGCATCTCAGTTATAACTGTCCTTATTATGGGGTCAATCACTGTCCACATAACGGGAAAGTTAACCCCCATTGTGGAGCGTTTTTAGGAGGCACGTTCACCCCTGAAACCTCTATAAATAGCCCCGTTGCTATGTTACTCCGTCCGCCATCTAAAGAGAAGATTCTCAAAAGTTCTTGACGTTCACCCAGTCAACAGAAAACAAGACTCACTTTCCATCGTCACCTGAAGAACCCAGCATTAAACAAAGGGAAGATTCAAGACTCAATATTTTCCCTCCCTTGTAGTCGGAGTATAAGTTTGTTGTAATTTTTCAATTGATTCAAGGAAACTTTACACGAATTTTTTCTCCAACCAAACAATGTCACCTGTCAGCCAGCGGCACAATCTTCATTAATGAACCAAATCTTCCTCGGCCCACAAGTATCAAGTCAAGGATAAGGCACCAAGGAATCTTTGACCAGCTTTGATCTCTTATTTCTCTCTTGCAAACTTCAAGAAAAAGAAGAGCAGGGGCATCTGTAGTGGTCAAAATCTGACCCACACAAGTTCATAATACGTGTCCAAGCAATTAAAAGCCTCTGCCACTCCGAAGCCACTCCAGAAGCTGCTCTTAGCTCCGAGGACACTCAGCCACTCTAAAAGCTACTCCTCGCTCCGAGGATACTCAGCTATTCCAGAAGCTGCCCCTCGCTCTGAGGACAGTAAGCTGCCCCTCGCTCTGAGGACACATATTATTTTGATAACAGATCATCACTGATCTCCTCCTTCAATTACGCTGTGACAACATATTGTAACGCCCCGATCCCAAGGATACGGAGACGTTATGGCGACGTACATACGTGAGGTGAAAACACACTCACGCGTACGTTAAGCCTCAATACAGGACATAGCCTCCATATAGACAAGGGGTCCAGAAGGAAAGAAGTACAAGAATACCTGCAGAAAGGGGTTAGCGATCATAACAGATATAAAAACAGGGATAAAAGAGATAACAGGAACAAAGCACAAAGATACCTATGAAGGATCTCGATGGTGAGTCTCCTATGTGACTCCAATGGACTATCTGACAATACGATAACTCGGATCTCCAACCTGGCATGCAAACCCAGGGTCGTCAGAAAGCGACCTAGTGAGTGGTAAAATGAAGGAGGCAATAATATGTACTATAATAATACAAGCACAATAATAATAGATAATACATGCTGTTGTAATAGTGATACCATATCCTAAGCATATAATAAGCATATAAGTAGCAGCAGAAGTATCTAAACATGAAAGATATAAGCATGTTATCTTTTAATACCATCACTACCTAGCCGGTTATCATCTGATCCTGTCTTTAGGCGTGTCCGGTTTATATCATAAATACTGTCGTCTAGTGGTGACGTGATAGCAGTGACCATACAGGTGGGCATATGAAAACAGAATAGATGCAATGCAGAACATGCATAGTATGCCACCACAGAAAGAGTAACATGTACCAGGCAAAGTAACAGATATACATGTAACATGATAGCGGATAGTTGATCAGGTACAGAAACAATTACAACTAAACAAGTGAATACATGTATTAGGCAAGCCATGTTATTTATACAATAGTAGCAATCAGTACCACATGGTATTTTAATCAATCTCTTCCAGTGTCCATACCACTGGCAGCTCATACTGGAGCCCGCACTCCAGTCGAACCCATTCGGACATGGCCTACAGGTACCCCGATGTCACTATTATTTATACTATTTTATTATATTAATTGGAAACCCATGGTCGAAGAGCTCTTATTGGGTAGGTGTATCCCGTGCATACCCGGGATCACGGCCTTAAACAGACCCCTGGCTGCTGAGACCAGGGCCAGTCCGCTAAGGCTGTAACATGTAACGGGAACTCAATGAGCTAAAACAATAACGGGAAACGGGAGCTCATGAGTAACAGACGGTAGCCAGCACTACTCCGTCCCCTGCAGTGGAACAAACAATGGATCCAGATATCCACCCGATAAGATCTAATCAACCGTCAAGTCTCCCCCATACCCAAGTTATCTTTATTATCTATCACTATACAGTATAACAGGAACAAGTACGATAACATGTCATGAGCTCTGTTGATAGCATGAAACACGATAACGGGAAACGGGAAACAATAGCTATGGGATTCCACATATTGCATATCAACAGCTCATGTATCCAGTAACGGGAATAACAATATCAGTGGTATATGAATACAGTAACATGGAATAATAAAACATGTACTATGAACGGGGATCCATATGACAAGAATAGAGAAACCATATATGCATGTGTAACAGTGATATGCCGAGAATCTCTGTATCGATGATAACAATAACATGAAATGCGGTAGTCCGTACATTGGTATGTCCGTGTCCCAGTGGAACATGTCCGTGTAGCAATACTCCGTGTAATATCTCTGTGATAGTGCATGTAATGTAATAACAGTGATCAGTGTTTACGATAATACCATGTCCAGTGACCTTACTGTGTCCAGTGACCTTACTGTATCCGTGTAATGATGATATAAGTGCAGGACCTAACGGTGTCTAGTAGTCATGTCTAGTAACAGGGTAGTGTCATCGAGTACCGTGGATCTAGTTATCCAACGGTGATATCATACATGAAATAAGAGTGTCCACTAATTACACGTTACTCATGAATAGTTACCGATAAAGTTAAGATCTATCACTCAATTTCACTAAACATGATAAAGTACAATTTATAAAGAAAAACACTCACAAACTAGTAATGAGAAGGTAGCTCTCTTTCCCACAATCGCAACGAATCCAGAATCGTCCAAATCGGGGTCCGGATGCTCCCGATATCGCCCGAACGCTAAAAGTAACGGAAATGGGTTAAATATGTAAATAAAAATATTAAATGCAAATACTAAAAAGTAGCGGGGATTTTATGCAAAATTACCTTTATTGGGTTGGATGCGGGTAGACGGGTTAACGGGTCGGGTTTAGATTCGATACCCAAACAGGGTTAGTGGGTTAATGGGTAGGGCTTATTGGGTAACGGGTTTCTAATCAACCAATAGGATTATAGTGGGTTCGGGTGTGAACCCGAACCCAACAACACACACACACACTCACACACACACACTCACACTCTCACACACACACACACACACACAGTACACACTCACACTCACATTCACACACACACACACAGCATCACACACTCAACTCACACACTCACACACACAGCACACACTCACACTCACACACACACACACACACACCAGCAGCAGCAGCAGCAGCAGCAGAGGCGCTACTGCTGCTGTGCGCACCATGGCCGGCCAGCTCCGCTGGCCGGCGGCGACGCCTCGCCGGAAAAGAGAGGGAAAAAGAGATGGGGAGAGAAAAACAGAGAGATGGAGAAGAAGAGAAAAGAAAAGAAAAGAAAAGAAGGGGAAGAAGAGGAGGAGGAGGAGAAGGGGGGTGGCGTCGGCCGGGCTGGGGCGCGGCGACGGCGGCCTCCGTTGGGTCGCACAGCGTGGGGGAAAGAGAGAGGTAGAGAGAGTTTGAAGAGAGAGAGATGGGCTTTAGCTAATTAGAGAGAGATGTTTTGTGATAATTAGAGAAAGAGTTAGGGGAGAGAGAGAGGATTTAAAGGGGGAAGAAGGCGGTGGAGAATGGCGGTGGGTGAGGAATCGTGTAGAAGAAGAAAGAAGGGGAAGAAAAGAAAAGAAAAAAAAAGATATCAATTATTAAATAATATTCTTATAGATATCTCAGAGTGCGCAGCGAAGTGTCGTGGACCCGTAACCTTTAGGCTTTGAGGTTGGAAATATTGTTCTCACACCTGCATGGAAATTGCGAGGACGCAATTTTTATAAGGTGGGGAGAAATGTAACCCCCTGATCCCTGGTGTACGTATCCCAGTATCAGAACTCGAAACGACGTATAACATTGACTTGACCTCCGTGGTAGCCCGATTGAGCTGATTTTAGTTTCAAAATTATTTTCTAATATCTTTTCAGGATTTTTTGGAATTTTTCTGGATTATTTTGGAAAATCTCCGTAGTCGGTGTCGACCGACACCGATAATCAGCTCTCCGATTTTATATTTCACAAATGGAGTAGAATTTTGAGAATCTGCTTTCATCTTGTGCCTTAGAATCATATGCTCTACATTAGGGTATTTTTGGGAATTTTTCTGAATTTATCGAAAATCCGGCCAAACCGGTGTCGCCCGGTATCGGCGAGACACTCCGAAATTTTTTAATTTGCAAATCAGATTGAATTTCTATAAACCGTTTTCATATTATATCTCAGGCTAATATTCTCTATTTTCTATATTTTTTGGGCACTGTCGGAGCTGGTCAAATATTGGGCCAATATAATAATAATAAAATATTATTATTTTAATATTTCTTTTTCTTTTCTTTTCTTCTTCCTTCTTCTCAAAGCTTATTCTCCACCGCCTAAACCCAACCGCCTCTTCTCTCTTCTCTCATTTAAAACCCTCTCCCCTTCTCCCTCTAAAAATCAATCTTTCTCTCACTCTCTCCTCTCTCTCTCTCTTCTCTCTCTTCTCTCTCTCTTCTCAACTCCCTCTTTCCCCACACCTTCTCCCACTCTCTGTGCAGGGGCAGACCCATGCCTGCGGCTCGGCCAAGCGCCGCCGGCGCCGCCGCACCCACGGCCCGCGCCGCCGCCGGCCGGCGCCACCACGGCCACGCCCTTCCTCCCCTTCTTCTCCTTCTTCTTCTTTTGCTGCACTGTAAAACTCTTCCCCCTCACTCTCTCACCCTCTCTCTCACTCACTCTCTCTCTTGGCCGGAGCTGAACCGTCGCCGGCGGCCGGGACCGCCGCCGGCAGGCCACCAGCGCCGCCGGCCAGCTGAGCTGGCCCGCTGACCCGCGCTGCTGCTGCTGTTTCAAATTGGGTTCGGGTATGGACCCGAACCCAATAACCCTATTGGGTTAGCCAATGGTTTAAACCCGTTACCCTATAAACTCAATACCCATTTAACTTAAGTTCCGGGTTTGGGTATTGGATCCAAACCCGACCCGTTAACAGCCCAAACCCGCATCCAAACCCAATAAAGGTAAATTTACAAAAAAACCCCTGCTTCATTTATTAATTGCATTTGAAATATTTTTATTACATATTTAACCCATTTCTGTTACTTTTAATACTCGGACGATATCTGGAGCATCCGTACTCCGATTTGGCCGATTCTGTATCCGTTGCGATCGTGAGAAAGAGAGCTACCTTCCCATGGCTAGTTTGTGAGTGTTTTTATATTATAATTGTCTTTTAATCATATAGCTTGAACTTGGTTGCTAAATCAAACATGAGTACCGGTATATCATTTTGTGAGTGTTTTCTTTTTATAAATTATATTTTTATCATGTTTAGTAAAAGTGATGCTTGCTTCATTATCGGTAAATCATTAAAATTATTGTTTATTATAAATGTCCTAATCTTTATAATTATTATTTCCTACAAATGTCATTGTGGGGACATCCCTGTAAGTACAAGATAGAGATAGAGATTACCTGAGTTAGTATACCATGTATAGGTATATCTTGATTATTGGTTAGTTAACGAGATTAACTTGATATTAAAATAGATCATTAGTTCAATACTTTGATGGTACCCACCGTAGCCATAAGATAGTGACCATTAGTGTAGTTGTATTTGACACTCGAGTAAATGATATAACCATAGAACACTGAACACGATAGTTTACATCCCTTGTATTGCATATTCATGTCTATTTGTTACATAGAGCCTTGTTAGACGGGACACTGTTATCTCCTGCATATTCACCGTGACTTACATATCCTGTCACCCGGGACCCTGTTATCACATGTACAGGTATCACCGTTGCACAGATGCTATGACACGCCACACCGTATCCATGTGCACCACTTCACAGAACACCGTCATTTTATATACTATGATCATCGTTAGATGGATTCTCGGCATATCACTGGTACACATGCATGTATGGTTTCTCTATTCTTGTCATATGGATCCTGTTCCTATTACATGTATTCTTGTTCCATGTTATTCCTGTATGCCTGTTTTATGATTGCTTAATTCCCGTTACTGATATTGATATTCCCGTTACTGAATACATGAGCTGTTGATATGCAATGTGTGAAATTCCACAGCTATTGTTTTTCTGTTTCCCGTTATCGTGTTTCGTGCTATCAACAGAGCTCATGTCATGTTATCGTGTTACATGTACCATGTCCTGTACTTGTTCCTGATATACTGTATAGTGATAGATAAGAAAGAGAACTTGGGTATGGGGGAGACTTGACGGTTGACTAGATCTTGTCGGGTGGATGTCTGGATCCATTGTTTGTCCCACTGCAGGGGACGGGGTAGTGCTGGCTACCGTCTGTTACTCATGAGCTCCCGTTTCCCGTTATTGTTTTAGCTCATTGAGATTCCCGTTACATGTTACAGCCCTAGCGGGCTGGTCCTGGTCTCAGCAGCCAGGGGTCTGATAAGGCCGTTGTCCCGGGTATGCACGGGATACACCCACCCGATAAGAACTCCTCGACCATGGGTTTCCAATTAACATAATAAAACAGTATACACAATAGTGACGTCGGGAACACTTGTTATTTGGTCACTCTCTCGTTTGGATAATGGTACCCGTAGGCCATGTCCGGATGGGTTTGACTGGAATGCGGGCTCCAGTATGAACTGCCAGTGGTATGGGACACTGGAAGAGATTGATTAAAATACCAGGTGGTACTGATTGCTACTATTGTATACAAAATGACATGATTTGCCTAATACATGTATGCTATCTTGTTACTGTTCATGATACTTTATCCGATAGCATGTTACCTGGGTACTTGTTGCTTTGCCTGGTACATGTTACACTGTCTGTAGTGGCATACTACGCATGTTCTGCATTGCATATATTCTGTTTTCTGTATAGCAGATATCATTACTGTATATGCACAACACAGTATTATGATTATAGTGCATATGCCCATCTGCATGTTCACTTCTATCACGTCATCACTCACATGTTCATTTCTATCACGTCACCATTTATTCTATAAACTGGACACGACTATAGACATGACCCGATGAGAACCGGCTAGGTGGTGATGGTAATAAAAGATGACACGTTTATCTATTTTACTGCTTATTATATCCTTATTATATGGTATCACTAGTACAACATTATGTATTATATATTAGTATCGTGCTTGTATTACTATAGTACATATTACTGCCTCCTTCATTTTACCACTCACTAGGTCGCTTTCTAACGACCCTGGGTTTGCGTGCCCAGGTTGGAGATCCGAGTTATCGTATTGTCCGATAGTCCATTGGGTTCACATAGGAGACTCATCATCGAGCTCATTCATAGGTATCTTTGTGATTTATTGCTGTTATCGTATTCATCCCTGTTTTCCTATCTACTATGATCACTAACCTCTTTCTGTAGGTATTCTTGTACTTATTTCCTGCTGGAACTCCTGTGTATATTGGGGTTATGTCCTATACTGAGGCTTAACGTACGCGTGAGGGTTTTTCCACCTCGCGTATGTACGTCGCCATAACGTCCCCGTACCTGCGGTATCGGGGCGTTACAGAGTATAACAGGAACAAGTACGATAACATGTCATGAGCTCTGTTGATAGCATGAAACACGATAATGGGAAACGGGAAACAATAACTGTGAGATTCCACACATTGCATATCAACAGCTCATGTATCCAGTAACGGGAATAACAATATCAGTGGTATATGAATACGGTAACATGAAACAATAATACATGTACTATGAACGGGGATCCATATGACAAGAATAGAGAAACCATACATGCATGTGTAACAGTGATATGCCGAGAATCTCTGTACCGATGATAACAATAACATGAAATGCGGTAGTCCGTGCATTGGTATGCCCGTGTCCCAGTGAAACATGTCCGTGTAGCAATACTCCGTGTAATATCTCTGTGATAGTGCATGTAATGTAATAACAGTGATCAGTGTTTACGATAATACCATGTCCAGTGACCTTACTGTGTCCAGTGACCTTACTGTATCCGTGTAATGATGATATCAGTGCAGGACCTAACGGTGTCTAGCAGTCATGTCTAGTAACAGGGTAGTGTCATCGAGTACCGTGGATCTAGTTATCCAACGGTGATACCATACATGAAATAAGAGTGTCCACTAATTACACGTTACTCATGAATAGTTATCGATAAAGTTAAGATCTATCAATCAATTTCACTAAACATGATAAAGTATAATTTATAAAAGAAAACACTCACAAACTAGCAATGAGAAGGTAGCCCTCTTTCCCATGATCGCAACGGATCCAGAATCGCCCAAATCGGGGTCCGGATGCTCCCGATATCGCCCGAACGCTAAAAGTAACGGAAATGGGTTAAATATGTAAATAAAAATATTAAATGCAAATACTAAAAAGTAGCGGGGGTTTTATGCAAAATTACCTTTATTGGGTTGGATGCGGGTAGACGGGTTAACGGGTCGGGTTTAGATCCGATACCCAAACAGGGTTAGTGGGTTAATGGGTAGGGTTTATTGGGTAACGGGTTTCCAATCAACCAATAGGATTATAGTGGGTTCGGGTGTGAACCCGAACCCAACAACACACACTCACACACACACTCACACTCTCACACACACACACACACAGCACACACTCACACTCACACACACACACAGCAGCGCACACTCACACTCACACACTCACACACACAGCACACACTCACACTCACACACTCACACACACACATCACACACTCACACTCACACACACACTCACACACACACACACACCACACACACAGCAGCAGCAGCAGCAGAGGCGCTGCTGCTGCTGTGCGCACCATGGCCGGCCAGCACCGCTGGCCGGCGGCAGCGCGCGCCATGGCCGGCCAGCTCCGCTGGCCGGCGTCGTCACCTCGCCGGCGGCGACGCCTCGCCAGAAAAGAGAGGGAAAAAGAGATGGGAGAGAAAAACAGAGAGATGGAGAAGAAGAGAAACGAAAAGAAAAGAAAAGAAAAGAAAAGAAAAGAAAAGAAGGGGAAGAAGAAGAGGAGGAGGAGAAGGGGCTGGGGCGCGGCGGCGGCCGGGCTGGGGCGCGGCGGCGGCGGCGGCGGCGCCGATCTCCGTTGGGTCTGCACAGTGTGGGGGAAAGAGAGAGGTAGAGAGAGAGTTTGGAGAGAGAGAGGGGGGTTTTAGCTAATTAGAGAGAGAGAGGTTTTGTGATAATTAGAGAGAGCGTTAGGGGGGGGGGGGAGAGAGAGGATTTAAGGGGGAAGAAGGCGGAGGAGAATGGCGGTAGGTGAGGAACCGTGTAGAAGAAGAAAGAAGGGGAAAGAAAAGAAAAGAAAAGAAAAGATATAAATTATTAAAATAATATTATTTAATCGGCCCAAAATTCGACTAGCTCCGAACGGTACCCAAAAATTACAGAAAATAGAAAATATTATCCTGAGACATAATATGAAAACGGTTTGAAGATATTAAATTCGGTTTGCAAATTAAAAATCCTGGAGTGTCTCGCCGATACCGGGCGACACCGTTTTGGCCGGATTTTCGATAAATTTAGAAAAATCTCCAAAATACCAATACGTAGCTCATGTGATTCTAAGATATACGGTGAAAGATGATTCTCAAAATTCTACTCCGTTTGTGAAATAAAAATCGTAAAGCCGATTATCGGTATCGGTCGACACCGACTATGGAGATTTTCCAAAATAATCCAGAAAATTTTCAGAAAATTCTGAAAAATCTAAAATAATGGAAAATAATATCTGAAATTGAAATCGGCTCAATCTGACTATCAGGAAGGTCAAATCAATTTTATACATCAGATCGAGTACTGATACAATGATACGTACACCATGGATCAGGGGGTTACATTTCTCCCCACCTTACAAAAAATTTCGTCCTCGAAATTTCAATGCAGATGTGAGAACAATATTTTCAACCCCAAAGTTGAAATGTTCCGGGTCCATGACACTTCCGCTGCGCACTCTGAGATCTATAATGAACTCGGGGTGGAGAATTAATGTAGTGAACTAAAGATAAAGGATTGAAAGTGATATGATGAAGAGAAAGCAAGTAGGGAATCAAATTATTCTAGTTAATATCAAGAATGAAGGAATAGACAAGAGTCGAGGAGGGCATTGTCAACGAAATGGTATTCTTGTACTCGTTGCTGGAATCCCCAAATTAGATACATATGAGTTAATCTGAACCTGATTGTACTGTTGGTAAGAGCCCAAGTATTGACCCAGGTGGTTACCCACACCAGGTGTGAACCTAGGCTCTGATACCACTATGTAACGCCCCGATCCCAAGGATACGGAGACGTTATGGCGACGTACATACGTGAGGTGAAAACACACTCACGCGTACGTTAAGCCTCAGTACAGGACATAGCCTCCATATAGACAAGGGGTCCAGCAGGAAAGAAGTGCAAGAATACCTGCAGAAAGGGGTTAGCGATCATAACAGATATAAAAACAGGGATAAAAGAGATAACAGGAACAAAGCACAAAGATACCTATGAAGGATATCGATGGTGAGTCTCCTATGTGACTCCAATGGACTATCTGACAATACGATAACTCGGATCTCCAACCTGTGCATGCAAACCCAGGGTTGTCAGAAAACGACCTAGTGAGTGGTAAAATGAAGGAGGCAATAATATGTACTATAATAATACAAACACAATAATAATAGATAATACATGCTGTTGTAATAGTGATACCATATCCTAAGCATATAATAAGCATATAAGTAGCAGTAGAAGTATCTAAACATGAAAGATATAAGCATGTTATCTTTTAATACCATCACTACCTAGCCGGTTATCATCTGGTCCTGTCTTTAGGCGTGTCCGATTTATATCATAAATACTGTCGTCTAGTGTGACATGAAAGCAGTGACCATACAGGTGGGCATATGAAAACAGAATAGATGCAATGCAGAACATGCGTAGTATGCCACCACAGAAAGAGTACCATGTATCAGGCAAAGTAACAGATATACATGTAACATGATAGCATATAATTGATCAGGTACAGAAACAATTACAACTAAACAAGTGAATACATGTATCAGGCAAGCCATGTTATTTATACAATAGTAGCAATCAGTACCACATGGTATTTTAATCAATCTCTTCCAGTGTGCCATACCACTGGCAGTTCATACTGGAGCCCGCACTCCAGTCGAACCCATCCGGACATGGCCTACGGGTACCATTATCCAAACGAGAGAGTGACCAAATAACAAGTGTTCCCGACGTCACTATTGTTTCAAAATTCGACTAGCTCCGAACAGTGCCCAAAAATGACAGAAAATAGAAAATATTATTCTGAGACGTAATATGAAAACGGTTTGAAGAAATTAAACCCGGTTTGCAAATTAAAAATCCCGGAGTGTCTCGCCGATACCGGGCGACACCGGTTTGGCCGGATTTTCGATAAATTCAGAAAAATCCCCAAAAATATCAATACGTAGCTCATGTGATTCTAAGACATACGGTGAAAGACGATTCTCAAAATTCTACTCTGTTTGTGAAATAAAAATCGTAAAGCCGATTATCGGTATCGGTCGACACCGACTACGGAGATTTTCCAAAATAATCCAGAAAAATTTAAATTATAAGAAAATAATTTTTGAAACTGAAATCGGCTCCATCGGACTATCACGGAAGGTCAAATCAACACTATACGTCGTATCGCGTACCGATACTGTGATACGTACATCAGGGAGCAGGGGGTTACACATCATCTTTGATCTTCGCCTTTAATTACGCAGCCTGACCTCCCTCTACATTCATAATGTGAAGCGCCCTCCAAGCTGGATAGCTATAGATTAAGGAGGGATTTTCTGCATGCAATCTCAACAATCCAGAATCAATAATTATGGCCATTACAACAAATCTACACATGCAAATCATGCGGTTACTAAAATCACGCTCATACTATCCGCCCCCATGCACACAGATCAGACCTTTTCTTCTAGCGAGAGGGGGACTTTTTAACCTTTTGAGGAAGGCTGGATCATCGATTCTCTCTCTTGAAAAAAAAACCCAGCACTGATATTTTGACATTCAATCTCTGTAATTCTTGTAACCTAAAAACTATAGTGGATTCTCCTCCTCATCTCCGTGATTTTTTCCGATTTGGGTTTTCACCTAAAAATTCTGTGTCTCTTTTGTGTTGTGTTTATTTTCTCTCGCACTCTAAACCCCATTCAACTCTTTTCTCATCTGTGGTGAAGATCGACCATCCGATCACTTGTGGCGGAAAACTTCCACCACAAATAGTCTCAAGAATCTAGTGTCTGGGATCATATTTCTGAGAAATGAAATTGTTATATTTTATAATTAAACACAACTTATGACAAATTCAAACTTACAAACGTAAAAAAAAAATTACAAAAAGATGGTTGTTTGAAGATCCATTGGAGAAAGTCTAGCTCACTAAATATGTACTTTTGTATGTGTGGCCTTTCCTTTCCAAGATTAAGTTCAAGTAAGTTAGTTGTTTTCATAACAGAAGTAATTAAATTGTAATTTTTCATGGGACTGGTTGGAGAGAAAGAGTGTGTGTGTGTGTGTGTGTGTGTGTGTGTGTGTGTGTGAGAGAGAGAGAGAGAGAGAGAGAGAGAGAGAGAGAGAGCACCAAATGCATACTTTTGTAGTTGTATCCGTTGCCTTTCCAAGTCTAAGCTAAAGTAAGTTGACAATTCCCGTACCAAACAAAATTAAATTATAATTTTCTAACAATGAACTACTTGTTCGCACTTCACAACAAGTTCAAGTTCAAATCTCATGCTGCTGGGTTAAGAAATATGAAGCCCCAATTGTACTAGGTTTGAAGGATCAAAGTTGAACACTATCAAAGCTAGTTTAGAATGATGAAACTTAACCAAAGTGAATGAGATCTTTTGTGTCAGACTAAGCAGTGATGAAAAAAATAGAGCATGAATGAGCAATGATGCAACTCAAAAGCTAAATTAAGAACTAGCTCAAAAACTATCAAGAAGTGAGATCATTTCTTGGATGTTAATGTCTAAACTCAAGAACTAAACTCACAATGAGAACTAGAAATCAAAGCAATGAAGTGAACAAACAATTTTTTGTAATGCATCACTCAATTATATAGGCAACTTCAAAAGCTTTTCATGTCGATCACAAAACAGATAATTGCAAATAATTGCCTGAAAAAAACTTGTTGTTAAACATCACCATCACAAACAAGCACATGACATATTTGACAGCAATACTGACCATGGAGTTTTCACAGCATATTTCAAAATAGGTTTTAATACGCGATATGATCACAAAATTGAACCAGTCAAATATTAATACAATTGTTTCATGTGCTTGAACATCCCAAATCCAAAATAATAGTCACAGAACTAAACTTATCACATGTTCCAGAACTTAGATCAATTGTCTTAGAAGAATAACCAACACATGTTCCAGTACATTTCAAAACAGTGCTAACTATCACTCTAAAACATTACTTATTTCTGAAGCTGCTTCTTTAATTAGTTTTGCAGTTTGGACTATGATACTGCAGATTGACTTGCAGTTGGCTTTGAAGCTTGGTTTTGTATATCAACACCAATGCATCCGTGAACCGAGTTGGATCACCCCAAGTTACTGACGTTGAATCTTAGCCCGAGTGAGAAGAAAGAAGAATGATATAACTAAGGAAGAAAACATTACTAATAGACTGTAATTTGGAATTTTAGCATGATCAAAGAAGAAAACATGACTTTCACCTTGTTTAACATCCGGGATCCCTAAAACTAACCCTCCTGTTTAGAGATTGAGATGAAGCCTTGATGTGCAACCTGAACTCTGAGTTGTCGCTGTAGGCTCTATAAATCTGTAACCTGACGCCTTAAGATAATGGGCAAGTGCTGGCTCTATTACGTTTCGAGACACATGTGAAGAGGGGATGTATGCAGGAATCTGTCAGTTACTGAATGATAAGGGTTTCTATTTTTTAAATTAATTTGAATTTATGGGTGAGATTCAATCCCACAAAAATAGATGACTTCTATTTGTTGTGTAGGCACCAAAAAAAAAATCTAAACCCTAATTCTCTTGCATATATGAGCCATCATATTAGAAAAGAGAGAATCTGCAATTTGTGTGGCAATGGTGGAACTGATAATTGCAAGTTTAGTAGAAAAGATAACCTCCAACTTCTCATCTCTATATTTCTCTACCATGAGTTTTTCTTGAGTTAGAAGGAAACTATATCTTCGCAACGGAGTGCTTCACAATCCATTGAGATGTGTTACAAGGGTAAGAGACGGTACATGAGAATTCAATGGGAGGGCCGACAACGATCGCTGCGTCTTCCATTGCCATGTTCGAGAAGGACATCTAAAACTAGCGTTTAAGTTTCATGGCATGCTAAATGTATACAAAAACATTTGATCATATCAAATCCCCAAGACTTGAGATCCAATCTATTATTACTTTTCGATTTATGCCAACAATATCACAAGTAGCCCACAACCCCTTCATAAGTTACCTCATCTCTATCAATTATTAATTTATCAATCTCCCCTCTAATTGAATACCAATGTGCCACCATTGTGGATTGAAAGTCTAATAAGCATTGCCCTACATGAAAAGATAAAATAAAAAAGACTAATGATACAATACTAAGCCAAAAAACATCCTTAACTATCAACCACAAAGCAACTTACAACAAAAAGAAATGACTAATTAACAACACATTTGCAACACTTTAGGCAGTACACTTAACTATTCCATGTGAAACAACATTTTAACATACAAAGTTTAAGCAACTAACTATTCTAACTATTATATTCCCGTTTGATACTGCTCTATTTGCACTCTAATTATTCTATTCCCATTTCACTTAAACTATTTAGAAAATATAAACCTCATTGAAAATATAATGCATAATAATAACATTCATTAGCTTCACTAAAAATTCCTAACAATAGGTATTAATTTACTGTTTTAACTACAGAATAAATTAAGTAATTCTACATTGTACGCTAATTGGCATTCCTAATTACAGCCCTTTAAAGGGTTCAAGTAACTAAAGGATTCCCAACCTAGGTTTGTCCAGGGACGAGAACGTTCTTGCATCAGTTTAGTATCAAATCTTGCAGCACTATCAAATTAGGATGCACTCTAATTCAAGTACATAATATTTGAACCCAAAAAGAATTTTTTCCCCTTCATGAAATCAGCGAACCGAACAAACAATAATCATCATATCAAAGGGACCGCGTCAGTTATAAATCCCAATTTCGGGAGCGCGGATAAAGGCACTCATGAAATTGATTAAGGCACCTCTAAAAAACACTGTTCACTCAATATTTAGTTGGCATTTAGCCCAAAACGCCCCTCCTTCCTCCTCTCCTCCTCCACCACCGTCTTCTTCCACGGCAAGTCCACCACCCGCCTCCCGCCCAACCTTCCCCTTCCCGTCAACCCCCGCCGTCTGCACCCTCGTCCCTCCCTCCTCTCCCTCCCCCCAATCGTCCTCGCCCTCATTCCCGCCCGCCCCCCCTCCTCCTTATCTATCTCTTCGGTCGGCTGACGGTTGACCGAACAGATAGATCGGGGGGGGGGGGGGGGAGGCGAGCGGGAGGGGAAAGAAGAAGGAGAGGAAGAAGGAGAGAAGGCGCGGGATGGCCAGGTGAAGGGGGAGGCGGGACTGAGGGCGACGGGAGGTCAGGGGAGGAGGGGGCGACGAGAGGTCGGGGGTCCGAACCGACAACTAGGAGGAGAAAGAGGGTTTTTTTTTTTGTATATTTTTGAAGTGTTGATCGGTCCCTTTATCACATTTGGTGGTACCTTGATCGTTGGGGTGGGGGGGGGGGGTACCTTCATCAAAGGGTTAGGTGCTTTTATCTGCACCCCAATTTCAGTGGTTCCAAACTCACAGTCAAACAAATTTAAACTATTCTAATTCTCACATAAGATTCATAAAGAACAAGTTGAATTAAAAATTCATCATCAATTCTTAGGGAAGAGGAACAAGTTCTACACAAAAATTAATCAAGAAATCAAATTTCTGTACTAACCTGAGTTGTCCTCTTGAGAACCCGAGAACACGATTAGAAGAAAATCCTTATGTTTCACCTTTTTGATTATTCAGATCTTCAGCTTCTTCAACAAATATCTACTAATATCTCTGATTTCACAAAAATAGAGCTTTTAAGAAATGAGGAGATTTTGCAGAGTTTTAGAAGATTTTTGAGAGAATTATTTGGATAATTTGGGATGGACAGCCGTCAAAAAGGGTGACGGAGATTGCCACCCCCCAAAAAATGAGAAAGCCTCCCTCCAAATATTCACAAGTGTGTCATTAATTTTTTTTTTGACCATTTCACTCTTGATGAAAAACCCAAAATGTCCTTTTTTCCTTCCTCCTTCCGCTTTTCTCCATTTCCCTCCTTTTCCTTCTCCGGCGACCCCGCTCTCACTCCCCCTCCCCCTCCTCGGCGTCCCCCTCCCCCTCCCCCTCCTCCCCCTCTCCCCCTCCCTCCACCTCCGGTCTTCCCTTCTCCCCACCCACCCCCACTCCCGCAGTCTCTCTCCCCCTCCTTCCCTCCACCCCTCCCTTCCTCGCCCTGTCCCCTTTGTTCGGCCGGTATAGAATTCTATCTGTTCGGCGGATTGACCGTACAGAGTTCTGTTCGGGCGAATCTGGCCGAACAGAGGGGGCGAAGGGGGGGATGAGGGGAGGGGGAGGAAGCCAAGGGGGGCTGGGGAGGAGGAGGGAAGCCGAAAGGGGAGGGGGAAAGGGGGAGGAAGAGGGAAGGCCGGAGGGGGAGGGGGAGGGGGAGGAGGGATGGTAACGGCGGGCGGGGAAGGCTGGGGGGTCGATGGCCTGGGGGTCGCCGGCGAGTCAGGGGAGGCTGTGGGGGTCGCCAGAGAATGAAGGAGCAGAAGAGGAGGAGGAGAAGAAGGCTTTTTGGCCATTTTTGATTTTTTTTTAGAGGGGCTTTTATCAAATTTGGAGGTGCTCTAATCTATTGGAGCCTTTGTTACTTTAGGGGAACCAAGGGTAAAAAGGTCATTTGGATTCGCCTCCCCTCCGGTTCTCGCCGAAAACCCTCGCCCCGCTTATTTTGCGTCCTCTTAAACCCAAATAACAAACTCCGCCACCGTTCTCCTAAACTCCGCCCAAAAATGGCGAATCTCAGCCTCCTCCTCTGTCACTCTCGCCGCCGCTGCTTCACTCCGTCCCAAACCCTAACCCTCGTCCGATCCCTTGCTCCTCTTCCTCTTCTTCCTCGATCAAGCCTGTCTCTTACCCAGTCAAGCCCAAAGACCCCGAACAACAACAGCAATCGCAGCAGCAACAACAAGATCTAGAAGTGAAACCCCCTCTCCTCAGCCTCCTCCACAGCGCGCAGAGTCTTTCCGGCCGTGGACTCGCGAGGACGCGAGGTTCGTGAAGGACGCGCCCTCGATCTCGCCGGTCTCGTACCCTTCGCGGGTCGCCCCTCTGCCTGAGGACCGTAAGAAGGAGGAGGGAGACAATGATGATGAGGGGAAGGGAGAGGATGAGGAGCTCAGGAGAGAGGCGAGGAGGATACAGTCCGATGGGAGAGTGAGGAGCTTTTTCGTGATTCAGGAAGAGGAGAAGATCCCTTTTCCGACCATCATCAAGCAGGAGAAGCAGCCACAGAAGCTCCCCATTGATCTCACGCAGGCAATTCGCCAAGTCAAGGTCAGCATTTCGATTCTGTCAGTTGATCCCATTTTCTTATAGCATCAATATTGCTATTTTCTTTTATGTTAAATAGTTTAATGTTGGAAATGTCCTCGCATTTTATTGTTGTTGTTGATAATGATATTGGATATGTGTGGTGGTGATTTTCCACTGCGAGTGATTAGACGGTCGATCCACACCACAAACGAGAGTGTATTTAAGGTATAAGTGTAAAATAATAAATACAACACAGAAGGAGACACTATATTTTTACGTTGAAACCCAAATTGAAAAAAAATCCCAGAGAAGAGAAGGAAAATTCACTATAATTATCTGGTTTATAGGAACACATGTATGTATTGTTGTTCCTTTGAGTTGGGATATGATGAAAAGTCCAAGATCTTAGAGGAAGGCCGGGGGTTCCTCTCTCTTCGAGAGGTCTATTTGTGCTGAACTGTAGGCCTTGAGGTGGATGGGTATTCGTGAGATTTGCGTAATTGCATGAACTGTAGGCCTTGAGATGGATGGGGCATTCACGAGATTTGCGTAATTGCACGTTCTTCATGTGCGAATTTGTTGTAACGATCGTGATTGCTGGCCTAATGGTTGAGATTGCATGCAAGAAATTTTGTAACTATCCACCTTGAGAGCATGAGCGTTACACGTTTTCAACGTGAGAGAGAAGAGGTGGCTTTCGACGGTTTTTACTGAGGGCTTCCTGGTGAAGTCGGGATGTTGGATTGCTGGTGAATCCGGAGAGTGATACCTCCGGAACGGGGGTTCGCTCTGTGACAACTCTGGGTGGCAGAGCTTTGGAAGTTAACTTGAATTTGAGCTGGAGTGATTCTGAGAATTATGGACCCTCTCGGGAGGGTCTGATGTGACGGAGGGAGTTGATTGTTGCGGAACTTCAAAAAGAGAGACTTGGTTGCTTGGACACGTGTCAGCATCTTTCTGAGAGTCAAATTTTGATCATGATTTCTGAAGTTTAATCTTAAGAACTCAACTTAAGAAATCAATCGTTCACCACCAGTTTACTACAAAAAAGCAAAGAAACTAAGCAAACTGTCCAACTCCAAATTCTGTATAGCCCATCAGACATCCTGCTTGTTAAAATGCCCTCAATGACACATTGTCAGCAACAACATCAACGGAAGACTAGTGATATGAATTAGGGAAACAAATAAAATTTAATAAGTTTTGAGAGAGAAATTTCTAGAAGAACTAGTAATTTAATAAGAATTAGGGAAACAATTCCAATAAAAATAAACACTCCTATTGTTCGGAAATCTATAATAAAATTTAATAGAGAAATTATTAGAAGAACTCAATATCCAAATACAAGCATCCTCATCATACTAGTGATAAGAATTAGCAAAAGAAATTAATCAATACATAAATTAGAATCGAAGACATAGCAATTGCCCTTACACACTCAATCTTCCAAGCCCTAACTCCATCAATAGTAGAATTTTGGGAAAAAAACTAAAGCAAATTTATCACTATCTATCTCAAATAAGACGGATAAACAACTACGAAAGTAGTGTCTCCAATCTACAAATCCAACAAAAGCCTCATATTCCTATCATCACCATACTAAATCTAATACTGCATCTAGAAATTACATCACACTTTCAAGTTATAGATGCTTTAAGTAACCACCATCCATCATTTTCACCTAATGTCCAATATTTATTAACGTGGAACTACAACAATTAAACCTTTCCAGAAAAGTTTATAGTAAGCTGGAGACAAAACAACTATCTTCATACTAGTAGAAATCTCTAATCGAACTAAGTATAAGAAAATACACCAACAGATTGAGAAATAATTGAAACTAGAAAATTTCTAACCTGCTTAACAAATCACCACAATTTTAATAGCATTAATAACTTTCCATTCATCAAAACAATCACAAAAAAGCCCTAATAATAATTGAGTTACATAATTTGATTTAATTTTATGTAATATGACTAAATCATGTTTTTTCAAAAAAAATAAATCAAAAACCAATAGTTTTTTCTCAACTAACCCTAAACCTCTTACATTCCATATAGCATTCTTCATTATGTTAAACTATTCTCGCTTAAACTTTCTAATTTCTGAATAGAAAATAAATCATTTTCAACTTCATTACTCTTAATCTTTCGTGAAGAATTAATATGTTCTATTCTTTAAAATAAATCTAATTAAGAAAGCTCTAACAAAACTAGAACCATAAGAAATCTCCAAATTCCCAATCTGACTTTTCCTTGTAGCTGATGATAGATGTTATCATCTTCACTTTCTCTTGTCTTATATTGTGTCTAATGGAAGCATACCTCCCAATAGTCTAATTGCCATTGCAACACCTTGACCAGCTCCCAATAGCAAGAGGCTCTATCATCACAGGCTCAATTAGGATTCCATAAATTTTGCGCCCCCCGGCGAACTCCAAGAGTCAAACTAAAATTTCAGAATCTCAACCTCCCTCATTCTCAACCCCAACCCAAATTTAGAATCCTTAACAGCCTCCTAGAATAATGCATTCTGTTCTACTATCCAACCCCCCTGCTTCTCAGTACTAAAAAGTTAACTAATCATCTTAGAAACCTAAAGGAGTTGTCCATAGCTAGAAAACTCTATCACCAAGCATGAAAAACAATGAAACACAAAAGCAGGAGCAGTGGCAATGACACATTAGGCTTAGTAAGTAGTCCAACAGATCTCCTACCCATCAACTTTCGTCTCATATCCTCTTGAACATGGACAATTGCATAACAAAATAATTCACTCTCAATGTTCTTACCAATCACCATCTTGTCCTACTGGAGCTCTTAGGGTGGCCAATATTTGGTGGTAGCACTAGAAGCCAGAAGGAGAATGGTTGAATTTTCCAGAGGTAGAGTTGAGTGGCTGGGTATTGTTGTTTGTAGGAAGGACAAAGGCAAGTAGTGTATGCATCTTCTATTTGGGAGTCTTGTGATAAGTCTTTCTTTCATCAAGAATACTACGGTTGATGGATGCAATCTTGGAGCAAGGCGAAGTCATAAAAAATAATTTTCTAAGTTAAGTGGTTTACTGGTGGAGGAAGAATATCAAGAGGTGAGTATAGAGGAAGGGGAGGTAATTATCAGTTCGAATAGTTTGGTGCAAGACTACTTGATATCCTAGAACTCCCATACAAGAAACTCCCACTGGAGCCTTCATCTAGTGAAACATCAATGCTTCATGACTAAGTACTGCCCACCAACATCAAAACTAGGTGCTGAAGATTCCACATCCACAAGCGCTGAACAAACAAAATTTTATCAATAAAAAACTCGAGTAAGTTGGAAATTCACATCCAGTCAAAAAAACCAAAACAACTTGCAACATGTCATTACTTAACCTCTTGTTATCTGTTACTTCCACCAAGTTCCCGGAATCCTTTAAGGAATACTTCAAGGCTTGGTAGCCCAACTTAATGATGGTAACCTTGATAACATCGCCCACTTTCGATTTACTCCACTTGATTTTTTTTTTGGGGAAAAATCCCATTTATACAGCTCCCCCACCCACCCTCTCTCAATTGTAATATCATTTGGCCTAACAATTGTTTCAACTTTGCTTCTAATATAAAAGTAATTACAAGATCTCCTACTCTGACATTCCAATCAAAGAATCTTCAACAACACCATGATGTAAGGCAACTTTTAGTTCCCTAGCAGAAACTAAACCAGCAACCCCCTGAAAGAAAAGGAACATCATCCCTTGTAGCATCTAAAAAGCTAAATAGATTATGTTAGAACGATTAGCTTCAGACCCTAGGGCCCTCATTGCATAAATTTCATTAAACCTTTTCGTAATACTACAAGAGAGATTATATGCCCTAACCATGGTTTGAGAACTCAGTTTTGGTTTTGAACCCTTCTTTTATTCAAGGTTTGATCAAATTTGTCAGTTTTGACATTTTTTATTTCATTCTTTCGTTTCAGTTTAATGTATGCAAGCATGTAGGCATCTTTGATTCTCTGAATGTATAGCGCGCAAAAAGCACATCACATGAACATGTAGGCTGAGTGTGTTACATGAAGTGAACTGAGTTTCTGATACTCAATCAATTAATTTATAGATTAATCCAAATTAATATAAAATTTATTAATTTTAAGTTAAATTAAGATTGTAAATCAAAATCTAAATTAACCATATCTAATTATGATTTAATTATGATAAATCTGACATACCGATTTCTGATGGGTATAGAAATTAAAGGGAGATGAAATTATTAATTAAAAACATTACATTTTCCCCTTTTCTCTTATCGTTTCTAAACATTTTGAAGGTTACAATATGTTGCATTAGGAACTTACATAAACTAACTGCCATCAAATCGTATTGGGCGAAACTTAGCAAAACTAGAATTTTATATTAGGTTCAGAGCGGTGTACTCTCCAAAACCAAGATGGAATCGACGAAACCTCATACCTTGGAACTAACCCTTTACAAAAAGTTGCATCTAAGGGCATTCCAATACACCATGTTAATATGCCCCTTCTCTTTGAGTCTTGCCACCAAGAACAACCACTTTTATATCTTTTAGAATTAAAAGGTACATAAAAACTAAGAAGGTGAAGATGCACCTTAAGATTTAAAGCAAGAACCCTTCATAGATCTCTACTTTTGGTCAAAGAAATTTTGATCTGGTCATCTTAGATCCTTTCTCTTTCATCGCTAAGTGCTAACCAATTTAAAACTCCCTATAAAAACCACCACCACCACTTAGGTCTGAAGAACAAGACCAAGACCAAGACCAAGAACCAAGAACACTACTGAAATCTTAGAACTAGAACCCTAGTTCTAAGAAAAAAAAGAAGGGCTTTAGAGAATTTGGACTCATAAACCAAGAGAAAATCCTGGAATAAAAAATAACCCTCTCGACCCAAAAAAAACCCTTTGATCCAGAGGAAAAAAGAACCTTCACATCTCTTCTTGTAGAGATGGCCTCCTTCAAAAGACTTAGTCTGAGTCCCCCTCTCTATGATTAGCAACAATAGCCCAAGGCCTCATGGCTCAATGGCATAGATAAACAAATAAGAATATAGAAAATGGTCTGCAATTTTAATATTATATGAAATGAATCTCCACACAAAAGTTTGTGGGCAAATGAGTTTACCATGTGATGTAATTTGTTATACTAGATCTATTATACTGTACAACAAAGACAACAAATACATGGATGACCGTGAAAAACATTATTACTATTTTTTTTATTTTTGTTTGATGCGGACTTTCATATCATTCGAGCATCCCTTCATATGCAAAATCTGTTTTCATGAACAAAATTCTTTTTTATTGTTTGTTTTATAAATATTTCATAAGTACAAACAAGCTTATTACTATAGAAGTGAGTTTAATGGACTGTTGCTATTTGGAGTCTGGCAACTTCCATCAAGTGCTTATAGTTGCCTTTTTAAAATTTAAGACCTGCATGCCTTCTATTTACTTGCAAAGTAGGAGCTAAAAATTAGGACTGCAGGAAATGGTTACAGAAAATGGCATTCTTAGGTCTGCGGTAGTGGAAAGTCATGGAATTCATCTACAAAGTTCAAGGAATCAGAGCTCCACATGCATTTGTTGTACGGACTAGCGTGCAATCTCCACAGTCAATGTTTAACTTGCAAAGTTAGATGTTCCTAGAATTGGATTCAATGGGATCGCGCTTTGACAATTGTTTTAGACTCTTTCAGTCTTGTTATTGTTTGGTCTTGTTCTCTTTATCATAGTATTTGATCTGGATGGTTGATCTGGATGGTTGCAAATGGTTATTTTAGAGTTCATTTGCAAATATGAAAATTAGAAATAATTATTTGGATGATGGGGCATGTTTAATAAATATTTTTTTGATCTCTTATTGTCAATGTAACAAACAAGGACCTTAGCACTAATTGAGAGTGGCAATGTTCAGAACACCTTGCACTTTCGGTTGATAACCTTGGTCCCTTGTACAACTATTTAACCAAATACAGCAGTAGTAGAATATGCATGTCAATGTTTATGTAGGAAAATTTTTAATAACTTCATATCTGGTTCCATTCATATGTGACAGCCGTAAGTGGTGAATTTGTGAGCAAATATTGTCAGAGACTACTTATATTTCTTCCTTGATATGCGAAGAAAATCTTAGTCTGGAAACGTTTTTTTGGTGCAATTTATTTGATTAACTAATACAAGAACACCATGATTGTTGAATAATTTGCCAAGTCCAATACCCTCCCTACCCCACTTTAGGAAAGAAAGATATTCTCCTCATCTTCCTGCTCTCCATACCCTAATTGTGGAATATATTTGACTATAATTTGATTCCCTCAAACTTTTCTTACTAATTTTTTTTATATACAGAACTAGGTGCACCTAACTCGGAGCCCCTCCAAGATTTGAATCCTAGACATCCACATCAGTTCTTCCCCTGTTACTCTCCTAGTCTCCCCTAACCGCTTATACCAAGTTCCTCTCACTTCTTTAAATACTTGCTTTGAAATGTGAGAGATCCATTTAAGAAGAAATTTGTCCAATTTCACCTTGTCATTTTAATTTCTTTTAATTGACAAAAACTGGCTTTGCAATAATATCTTCTGCATTTAAATCATGAAGGTGTATAACTACAGGTTAGAACATTTTACCAGTTTAGCAAGTGGTTTTAAAAAATGTAGAAGAGTTAGCTGTCTGGATCACTTAAAGATGCTATGCTTTGGGAAAAAAAGGATTCATGTACATGCACTGCTTTCCCCCCTTTTATCTCTGCCTTTTTAGTTTGTTCAACTTGAGTTGTATATTGTGCCTAATTTATTTTAAAGTTTAATGACTCATAGTCGTCAGCTCTCAATCATCAAACAAGATCTGCGAAAATAATAGAGCCAATTATTTGAAGTTGTTTTTTCCGTGGCACTTGAGAATGTGGAAAATGATTACAATTTACTTTCTTAGCCATTCAGTGCTAATTTGATCTTTCACCTTAATTCTTTTGGGTATCTTGCAAATGCGTTCTCACTGCTTTATGTTTATGTCTAGCCACTATTCAGGCCAATGCCAAGAGCAAGTTTGTTGAAACAGTTGAAGCTCATGTAAACTTGGGTGTGGATCCACGTCGTAGTGACCAGGTGCTGTCTACTTATTTTTGAATATTCTAATGTTTAATTAATTTTATTCCAACTTGTTTCACATGTAGTGACTTTAGTATATATGCCAGTCTATTCTTGTAGATTTTGTACACTCGTTGCTTAAGAACGAATTAGAATTTCTTGAATGCTTGTATGGCTTGCACTTTAAACATTTGGAAATCATTACTTTAGAAAGATAAATGGATTAATAAGGGAGAGGTGTTGTTTGCGAAGTCATGTTTTCCATCCATGAAGCTAGGGCATGGAAACTTTAAACAACTGTCTTACAAGATGGATGGCTATTAACCCACCTTATAAATTATCTGCATTGGGATAAATTGATTTATGGTTTGGAAGCTTCCAACCGTCCAAAATTTTTAAACACATAGTTGCTATGTAGGTTAAGATGGATAGTGCCGATCATCGATTTGAGCAACTGTCTGTGCCATTTCACAATAAGAACTTGTCTCACCATCTTTTTGTATTGGTCTCCACCGTGTGTCATTTTTGGGTAAAATGAAGGAGAGTCAATTGCATTTGGGATATAATTTTAAATCTCAAATGGGCTTTTAAATCTCAAATGCTAGCCCAGGCACTTCTTGGTGATACCTCCAAAATCTTCGTGAATGCTCTCTTGGTTGAGATTTTTTTTTAATTTGAATTTAGGAAGATTTGAATAAGCAACAATATCTTCCCATTGGATTACCAAAGGATGTGAACCTTTTGTCATGAAAATACCTTGTAGTTCAAACCTTTGTGTGTGTGGGAAGTGTTAGTTACCTTAAAGGAGTAGGCATAAAATCTCATGGTAGGCCATCTAGATGGAAGATCCACATTCATCATTGTGATCTCCATGCGCTAAAATTGTTGGGTGTAAAATTCATGCAATTTCAAGTTTTCAACTATGCATCTAATAATTGTAAAACGAATGGTTTCTCGGCTGTAGAATAAATTAAATTTTGATCGGTGGTGATACATATTCAGATTATTGAGTTTTCATACGTAACTATTTTAGAGCATGAAGATCATGATGAAAATGGTGCGGATTTTCTATTTGGATGGCCCATCTGAGAATTTAGGCGACTTCTTAGATAAGGTGACTCCTTAGGTAGTTCGAGTGGGCCTATTCTCATGATGGGCTATCCAAATGGACAATCCACAGTGTTTCTTTTATTTCCATGCCGTAAAATGGTTGTATATAAAAAAATCATGCACTTTAGTACCTATCGTTTATGCATGTAGTGGTTGTAAAATGAACAGTTGAACATCACATGATTGATGGTGAATGCATGTTCAAATCACTAAATTTTTATACACAACTATTTGAAGGCATGGAGATCTCGTTGAATGGTGCAGATCTTCCATTTGGATGGCCCATCATGAGATTTTAAGCAGATCACTTTGGTAGCTAAGGGGTCATTTCAGGAGTATTTTACATCTTTTTTACTGGTCATCATGATCTCCATACATTAAATGGTTGTGTATACAAAGTCAGGCACTTTCGATACCTCTCACTTTCCATTTAGTGGTTGTAAAATGAACAATGTATTGTTAATATAACAAGCAAACATTACTTGATCGATGGTGAATATGTGTTCAAATCACTTGATTGCATGCATGTGCTTATGTGTTGTGTGTTCATTCCTCTGCACGCATGGTATGTTTTCCCCGCTTGCTTGACAAAAAACACCAATCTAACTTGAGTACAACATTTTGTTTTTCTTTATTCAATTATCACACTCACTCGAGTAGCACATAAGGCTTATGCTTTGCTTGTGTTGCAGAAAGTGCGTGGTACTCTAGTACTGCCTCATGGCTCAGGAAAGGTACTCAACAGTGTATTTTGTCCCATAATGTTCATTGGTTGATAGTGTTATTTGTGGCATTTATATTTTTATTTCTTCTCTAGATGTTCAGGGTAGCTGTATTTGCAGAAGGAGCAGCAGCAGATGAAGCTAGAGAAGCAGGAGCTGACATAGTTGGGGGCGACGAACTCATTGAGGAAATAAAAAATGGTATTTTGTTAATACAATTTCTTATCTGATAATTAGGTTGGTTGAGTAGCATTCTTCAGAAGGCTGATTTTCATGAATCCAGCCTTTAAACATTTATTTGACAGAATAAACTGGAGCCATGAGGTTCAATCCACTAATTTCCTCTGCTCAAAAATTTCATTTTCTCAAATCTAGCATATACAATGTTCATCGATTATGCATTGGCATGCTTTTTGTGCCATGAAATAGTTCCAACCATATGTTGATTGGAAGCTTGTTCACTGTGATGGGATGTATGATTTGTTTGCCTTTCATGTATACTACTTAGCTCTTTTGATCTGTAAAAGTACTAAACATGTGCTTGATCATGAACTTTTGCATCCTTAGGAGAGTTGCTATGCTAGGACGGTCCTACTTAAACGGGCTTGCCATGGTTTTGATAAGCAGAGAGAATTAAGGTTTCAAATATTGGCCAATTCATATTATATATATATATATATATATATATATATATATATATATATATATATATATATATATATGTAGGGAAATGATTCTATGAGAACCTAAGCTTCATGAGAACTATATGGTGGGCCACCCCGCGGATGACCCAAACCATTCATCTTGATCTATATACTCAAATTAGGTTAACAATGAAAAATTACGCGATTCCAAGTCTTTTTACCCATGCATTAAGTGGTTACATAAAATATGTTATATTAGCTGTAAGAAATAGTCATTTGATGCATAGGTAAAAGGTTTGAAACTGCTTGATGTTGTCATTGTTAACTTAATTTGAGTATGTAGATCAAGATGAATGATTCGGAGCATCCGTGAATGACCCATCGTGGAGTTCTTATGAAGCTTAATTTGAGAACCATTCTTATATGATCATTTTCACACACACACACACACAAATATATATATATGCTAGTAAGAAGCGGGTTCACAATAAGTTTCATGTGAACTCCACAGTGAGCTACCCCATGGATGATCCGAATCGTTCATCTTGATTTACATACTCAAATTAGACTTAGAATGAAAAATCACGCGATTTCATGCTTTTTTACTCATGCATTAAGTGGTTACACAATATGTTATATTAGCCGTAGAAAAAAATGTCATTTGATTCATTGGTAAAAAGGTCCGAAATTACGTGACTTTTCATTGTTAGCCTAATTTGAGTATATAGATCAAGATAAACGGTTCAGATCATCCATGGGGTGGCTCACTGTCGAGTTTGCACGAAGCTTATTGTGAGCCCGATTCTCACTAGAATATTTTCATATATATATATATGTGTGTGTGTGTGTGTACCGTAGGCTAGTGTAAGCAGATATAAACCCTAGATCTCTTGCTCACTGTAAAGAAGTTTTACCATTGTGCTACAGTGAAACTTACACACACACATATATATATATATATTTAAAGATAAAGAGACACACCCACACTAATTACCCAAACCCAACTCTCCATTTGACAACAGTAGGAATCGAATGTGGAACCTCCCCCTTTGGAGGGAAGAGTGTTACCAGCGGGCTAACCCGCTTTCACAATTCACGCGCGCACACACATATATATAATAATTACACACACAAACATGCACACATATATGCACATTATTCTTAAATAGCCGAAAGCGTAGCGAGCAAGTGTAGCTAAGTGCTAAAGCGGCAAGCGGCCATTTTAGCGGCCACTAAAGCATGATGGGTATTTAAATAAATAAATAAATATACACAAGTAACAAAACTAATACATACATAATTCTTATATATGTATACATTAGATGTGCCTTTAAACAATTAAAACAATCATAAGTTTAGATAAGTGAAAGAAATAAAGAGATATAAAGTGTTATTTAAATAATAATTGAACCATAGTGATGACTGATGAGCTATAGGTGGGGAAGAGTTAGTTTTTTTTGAAGCTTCATCACAACTCAAGGTAAAAACACAAGTATATATTTAAAAATTAAAACTTGAAAGTTGAAAACATACATTTCGTACATTTAGAAGATTCCATTGACCTATATGGAAAAAGTGCATCGAAAAATCCAATATCAGAAAGAGAAACAATAAAAGTCGAAGCAAGTGCTTGTCTTTTTAAGACAAGAATTAGTGATAGTTGAGATACTTTTCTAAAGCGTGTTAGGCTTTTTGCACTTAACAGGTTTTAAGTTTTTGGTGTCAACCCATTTTTTGCCTGCTTTTCCTAGGTAAAAAGCTCGCTTTAGCGGGCTTGGCTACCTCTACAACTTATTCCTGAGTTTCTATTCCACATCGAGTCAAAGAGTAGCGGTTTACTGCCGCTACGCTAAAGTGGCTGCTAAAAATGCATTTAGATCACTGTATACAGACATTTGAAATATCATATTGGTTTTGTGATACTTGAGACAATATCAACCTTTAAAACTGGGTCTGAGCGAATTGGTGCTAATATCGCTTATATGTTTACAATATGGATTAGTAAGGAGTTGATACAAGCCGATATCGCTCGATAAAGGTTGAAACCACGCAACATGAATTGTCTAAATCTAAATTATGTGTTCTTAAAAAATTTAATCCCAAAAACAGAGATATTAAGATTAAAGGGAGAACTTGGAAAAAAAGCCCCGATTTAGAATCAACTCTTGAGAGCCAATGAGGCTTGACTCAGCGAAAAGGGTGGGAGTGGGCTGTGGAGAGTTCCAGATTCAAGTCCAACTATGACCTATTGTTAAAAGAAACTCTTATTTAGGAGGAGACTTCTGCAAGTTTTGAGAGAAGCACAAACTTCAATGTCAAGTTTGATTAAGAGATGCGATTGCGAGTTTCAATCAACAAAAATGTTGAGTTTTTTCTTTTTCTTTTTTTTAAATTTCTTTTCCTTCCTCTCTGGGGCTTGCACCTTCTCAAAGTTCTTTGGGCTGTGATAGCTTTATCAAAACAGTCACAATTGTATTTTGATTTGTTTCCCTATATGTGGCTTAATAACTTGGGTGATATTTTGTAAACAAACAACTTAAAAAGAGTTCACTCTTGCAATTGAAAAGAATTTTAATTTTGTAAGAATACCCAAACATAAAAGACTTTGCATGTGTTAATTAGATCTTGTGAAATGGTTTTACTAAATGCACCCTAACTTTAATCGTTTTAGATTTTAACTTCAGTGTATGCACCCGACTTAAATAGTTTTACATATGCACCCAACTTATATCTCTATCCATCGACTATATAATTGGTTATTGAACTTGTAACTTATAATATTAATCAACTATTTGATTTGTAACTTATAAAATTAAGGATACAACCACCATCTAATCATTATTAATTATACAATTAATTTGGGTACATGTTAAATGAGATGTGCTCATGAAAAGAAAATTCACTTTTCGATCATCTTTTATCCTTTTTAATAAAATGAGGCCAAAATAGTCTGAAAATAGAAAAATGAGCTAGAGGGCTTAGAAAATTTATGAAAAATTAGGATAATAACTCTAATAATTAACTTTGCATATATGTACCCATTACAAAATATTTTTTAAGATATAATATATATCTATCTCTATTATTTAAATTACACTAACTACTTTGTTTACTTCTTCAAAGACAATTACTCTTTTATATGATATTTTAACAAAACGTGATCAAAACAAAATTAATTATTTCAAAAAAAAATGTCAAAATGTGCAAATAATCTTAACAAAATTTTAATAAATATTTTAATTATGTTTTCTAAAATTTTTAGGTAGTGACTAATATGTCTTAGACAAGATGATCAATATTACCGATATGGACGGTACCAATACTATAAACCATTTTCCCTCCCACTCTGATCCTCTTTTATCTTTTCCTTCAACCCTAAATTCTAAAAAGCTCATTTTCTCTCCCATCATATTGCTGCTAAAAGCAACCCAAAGAAAAGTTCTCTTTCGTCTTTTGTCTTATCTATATCTCAAATTTAAATAAACTCATGTTCTTATAAACCCAAAAATCTCAAAAAAACCCATTCCAATCTTATCCTCTCTCTTCTTCTAAATTGTTCATTTCTTAGATCTGAGAAGTTATCCCAAAAACTCATGCTCTCTCTTTTTTCTCCGTCTTTCACTAGAAACCTCAAAAATCTAAAAAAGTTCATCTTTTTCTTCTAAATTCATCTCTATGATGTGAGAAGCTAAAGCCAAAAAGACCACTTTCTCTCTCTTCTTTCTCCATCTCTCAACTCCAAAAAACCTCACAGATTTAGGGAAAAAACTATATTTTTCTCCTTCTCTCTATCTTCTCCAGCTCCCTTCCCTTGATTCATTGCGGATCATATGAAGCAATCATGAGTTCTTGAATTTAGATCACAATTTCTCCATTAAGCTTCTTAGAGGTGCCTCTTTTTTCCAAAGAAAATCTCAATTTTTTTTACTGAGCATGAATTTGATGAAAAATTGAAGTTTTATTTTGAAAAAAGTCATTTTTTGTAATATTTTAAGTGTTCAAAGTTTTCATCAAATGGGTTTTCTTTAAAGTAAGAGAGAAAGATGAAGATGCTCGCTGTCTAAATTGTCAATGTTTTACGTAAACTATCTACCTTTCATTGTGAATTATCTACTTTTTTCTATTATCAATTTTTTTAACTTTCTCTAACATTGTTCAATTTTATTTCTAAATGTTTATGTTATATGTAAACTATCTACCTTTCTTTTAAATCGTCCAATCTTATCCTTAAACTGTCTACACACATCTACATGTATACTATCTATTTCTATATGTAGAGTATCTATATTTATTTTAAATTGCCTACTTTTTAGTTTAATGTATCTACCTATTAGGTTAGTCTATCTACATTTCTTCTGGAACGTCTACTTTTTTAATTCAATATGTATACCTTTCATATGAATCCGCCTACCTTTAGTTCGGTCTATCCTTTGAGATAAGTATATCTGCTTTTCTTCTGAAGTTGTCTACTTTTTATATCTAAAATGTTTGATGTAAAATTGTTCACTTTTTAGTATAGTATGTTTACCTTTCATATAAAACTGTCCACCTTTTAGTTAAATGTATCTATCTCTGATATAAAATTATCCATCTTTCTTATAAAATTGTCCACCTTTTTAGTTCAATATGTCTATTTTTGTATAAAATTGTCCACCTTTTAGTCCATGTCTACTATTCATATAAAACTATCTAATCGACCTTTTGCCTTTTACATGAAATTGTCTACCTCTTAGTTTAATATATCTAGCTTTTATGATGAATTTTCTACTTTTAAAACAATATTATCTATCTTTCTTGTAGAAGTTGTCTACTTTTTAGTCCAATATTTCTACCTTTCATAAAATTTTCTACCTTATAGTTCAATATATTTGTTATTCTCAAATTAGTTTGAACACTTAAGGATAATTGTTGTGATAAAGAATTCAAAAAATTAAATTTGTAAGAAAAAATAATAGCCTATGAGGGAAAAAAACAACAACACTGTAATTGTTTCCAGTGAAAAAAAAGTTTGGCACTGTAATTGCTTCATCTAAAAAAATATGCATTTTTCAATATATCCCTTCTATATCAAATAGAAAATCTTCTATTTTTATTTTGCTAATTAAACATTATACAAGAAAATGGTAGACAAACTATGATGTATTTATAAGAAAAAAGTAGACACTTTCTCGCCAAATAAGCATATTAAAGGTATAAGTCTAGGAATACCAGCATTAAATGCTATTAGAACCTCAAATCCTCTCATTCTTCAATGTATTATTTAAAGAAAATCCTACTAGACAGCGAAAGTGGACAACCGATGCTGCAAGTGGCCAGTTTCCGAACCTACTCCTTTTTCTGCACATTAGACGTGTATAATGCACTTCACATGTACCCGCTTGCAGTAGGAGGTCCTGACCCACTTCAAAGGGGCAATATAGGGATTACGAAAATACATTGGATTTGAGGTGATTGAAGATGAAGATGACTAAGAGAGGAGAAGATGAACTCAAATTAAATGAAAAAGCCCCTAATTTAACAGGCTGTCAAAGTTTATATCCCATGACTAAATACATAATGGCCCTTAAGTCCAAATCAAACCCATAACTCCAGTTTACATTCAAAGCTATCGTATTAGACAATACAAATTTTGTATAGTATTGCATATCACACGGTATGTATCAGGTATCATAATATGAGTATTGCGTATTGTATGATAATTAACCCACTTTGATACAACCATCCAATTAGTATCATTTTCTCGCAATATCACATCGTATCAAAATGTATCGTGTATTGTAAGATATTGACAAGTATAATTATCATTGCATTGGAATTCAGTCAGTGCAATGTGTCACTTCCGGAGAATGCTCTAGTAAATCACTCAGCCTACTTATCATTGCATTGGGGTGGCATCAATGCAATCCATCGCTGTGGGGATGCACCAAAGAATGTTCTTTAGGACTCATGTTATATAGACGCAATTATGTTTTATGTTTGTCGGCTGCCCGGTAACCTAACACAACCCTTCTCCTGTATCTTATCTCGACATAGGTGGTGAAAGAGTAAGATCTAAGTACAACAATGGTGGAATTCTCCGGAAGATAATAAGATTATAAAAAAAGATAAAAGAATCAACTGTGGAACTTCGGTTGCCATGGCATAATCTCCATTACATTTTCTGTTGGACCCTTAATCTTGACTGTTGTGGTTGAGCAGAGAGGTGAACGCTGAGAAGAGACAAAGATTCTTGTGGATCAGCTCAGCCTTGTCTATGTTATTGAACATAAATGTGTCTGCTGTATCTTAAAGTAGATCATCCACTTTAACACAGATGATGCACTTTCATATGACAGGGTCCGGATTGTATTTGATAGAATAACAAGGGAAGAATTCTACTCCTCTATTCTTATCTCTATTGTTGACCTCTCTTTCTCTGGGGATTGACCAAGGGTCCAACAAATATTTGCAGCTATAGATAATGGCCTGCAATTAGATGGCAAGTGTTATTTCGCATTTTTCATCCTTTTTCTTCTTTTCCTTCTCTTCTTCTTCTCTTATTTTTCTCTATTATTCTTTTCTCTTATAGTTCTTTCTTCCTATGTTTTCCTCTATCTTCTCTTTTTGTTGCCTCTCTTTGTCCTGCACTTCCTCTTCTATTGTTTTCTAGATTGCTAGGTTTCTTTGCAGTGATCTGTCTCAAGAATTGTAATTCTTTTCAGCTGCAGTTTCTTCTTGAGTTCTTAGTTTGTATTCATGGTTGCTGAATTAATACACATTTTCTCGCTCCTCTGTTATTGTTAACCTCTCTTTCTCTCGGGACTGATCAAGGGTCCAATGAATTTTGCCAGCTACAGATAATGGTAAGTGTTATTTCTCTTTTTTCATACTTCTTTTCCCCCTCTTCTTATTCTCTTATGTTTCTTTTCTCTTATATTCCTTTTTACCTATGTTTTCATTTGTCTGTTCTTGTTACCTCTCTTTGTCTTGCGCTTCATGTTTTCCAGATTGCTACGTCTCTAAGATGTGATCTGTATCAGGGATTTCTATTCTTTTCAACTGTAGTTTTTTCTTGAGCTTTTAGTATATAATCATGGTTGCAGAATTAATACATTCTAGAATTTTCTCGCTTCTTGGGACTGGATGTTATTTCAGCTCATTATTGTTATTCAGTTTCTTTGTTTAAATGTTCATCGCCCATTTTTTACTGTTATATATATGCTAATTTGCAGGAGGCAAAATTTACTTTGAGAAGTGCATAACAACTCCTATGTTTATGCCTCGCCTTTCCAAGGTTTGTAAGATAGAGATCTATTTCATCAAATGTTTCTAGACTTATAGGTGTATGCTTGACTATAATTTTTTTTATTTAGCATATAGCCAGGATTCTTGGTCCCCGTGGTCTGATGCCAAACCCGAAAGTAAGTTTCTTCATAGATTTTGCTAGTTTTGTTTCACATCCATTGATAACTCTAGATTAATGCTTTCCTCATATATATAGATGGGATCTGTGACAAATGATGTTTCACCGGCAGTGAAAGCAGCAAAATGTGGTCGTATTGATTTTAGAGCTGATAGCACTGCCAATGTGCATGTAGGCCTTGGGAAGGTATGAATGCAAGTATTTCTTTCCTCAGTGTATATAAGCGCAAGTTTTCATGAATAGACCTATCATAATTTTAGGTGAAGTATAACAATGCGATGGAAGACTTACTACAACGCATTCTGACATACTCATGTATGATTCACACGATTATACCTTGTGTTCTAATATAACACAAAATAGTTTTAAAATTTATCAAACCTCTATTGTGCAAGAAGGCCTTGGGAAGGTACACTTTGCAAGTACTTCTTTATTAATATATACAAGAAGAACAAAGTTTCTATGAAGCTTCTGTAATTTTAGAGTAAATAGTAAAATTTTCTGTAAGGATTATCAAACTCCCTTTTTACATCCTTATAAACAGAATTTCCAAGTCACATGATCATGTGTCGTGGTCTGAGAAATAACATTAATTCTTGGGCTAATATTTGTGGTGCAGTGTTCTTTTTTAATTGTCCTATCTGTTGAGATCTCAGAAATAACATTAAGTTCTCTTCTGATATTAGTGGTGCAACAATCTTTTTGTTGCCTCTTTGTTGACATGCTTGCTGTAAATGCATGCCAACTACAAAAAAACTTCGTTAATGAAACATGGATAATTCTTTTTTCCATCTATTTTATTGTAAATGTTATACTGTTTCATTTTGCTCGGATTATATAAACAGTAAAAATTTCAATTTAATGTATCTAATTTCAGCAGATGGAAAGATGCATAGTTAAGACTATTTTGTGTCCTTTTTTTTTTCCTCTCCCTCTCCCCCTCTCCATCTGAGAGGGTATTAGGAACAGCTTGAAGTTTTGAGATCAACGCTGTTGATAAAGTAAGGAGGATGAAATCTTGTTCAATCCAGCGCATGAAAATTAACTATGTTTTGTTGTTTCTCTAGACAAAACCTGGGGAATCCAACGCCCTGATCCACATTAAGGCCTTATAATAGAGAAATGGGTCCTGAATCTGGGGAATCTTTCTACTACTTTTAAGCCTGAGGACCCAAATATGCATCTCATTTGAGTCTCATTAGCAATTTCACTGAGACAACTGCTAAATAAGCTTGACCCATGAAGACCAAGTTGCAAACTTGTGGTTGAGCCTGGTTCACTTCATGCTGCATGTACCATGTTCCGTGCGTATAGTTCAAGCATTAATGAGTCATGATCAGTGCTGAGAGAGATGTTAGACAGATCTGGGCTGGGTGTCAGACCCACGCTTCCTAGGCAAATCAGCTTTTTTTAGTTAAATAAATGAAAACTGAAAAAAATGAGAAACATTAGAAGAAGGGAAATGTTATAGAAAAATTGTGAAAAAGTTAAGAAAAAATAATCTAATGAATATATGTATTATCTAAGACTAAGATTCTAGCATCAACGGTATTAAATGTACAAGTCACAACTAGAAGTAACCAATGAGTGAAAAGGTGCCTAAAGGTGTTTTGGTCAGTGATTTATCAAGGCGTATGAAAAAAGTGACTTGTCCAATGAATCATATGGTTCGTTAAGTGTATAATGTATATGAAACATGCACTTCATGTCCCACAAATCACTTCTATGCGCTTCAAGTCAGTGCAAAGAGGTAAATTTTTAATTTTTTTAACTTGAATTTAAAATGAAATGTAGATTCCTTACCTCTTCAACTCACCCTACTCCTTCGAGAGAGTCCCACTCCCATTGCTTCCACATCGGCAACATCCGGTGCAGAAGCAACCATCTTCACTTTCCTCATTCCGAGTATTTTTGAGCAAACAACTTGACTTTTGTTTTTCTGTTGTTGATTGAACTTCTTTTTCTTTAGAGATTTTGTATTTGCCGTCGATTTATGTTTTCACTATGTTATTATTATTTGCTCGACTTCTCTCTCTTGCGAACTGATTTTGTATTTGTTTCTAGCAGTTGTTCTCTCGCCCTTCGTTTGTAAACTGTGTTTATTCCCCTGTTTTTTTCCTTCATGTGAACTCTTTACTTTAGCTATGACTTCGGAGCGCAGTTTTAATAAAATGCAGTAACTTTAGGCCATTTGGCTATCAATAGGACAAGTGGTCTTTATTATGCATCTTTTATTTTATTGTTCTTTTTCTTTTTACGTTAAGCCTAATCCATTCTGGATTACTATCCAGGTCGGGACTTAACCATTTTTGGATAATTATACCATTCCATATTTTCAAATATTTATAAATTCTTAAACATAAAAATATAGAAAGATTACAACCTGGAGAAATTTCTTAAATTCCATAATTTTCATGCTGCTGTCTTGCATCATATGGAGGTCCAATGCTTCACCTTGTTCCTCTACCGTCTTTAGACACTGGAAGTAACTAGTGAGTAATAACTTACAAACATGTAATAAGTAGACTGCCAACCACAAGAAATTAATCAGATGACTAAAATCAAAATCACTGTAGCTTAAAACTACACATAAGTTATGTGGGGTGTTGAAAGCCATTGTTCTCCATTCTACCGAACAAGAGTTAACAATAATGTAACAAGAGTGATATGTCTAATAAGATAACGATTTATGATATCATTCATAATTCTGTATAATATCAAAGTCCAAACATAATAAATTATTTACCTAACATAACATCCATAATGGCGTGTGATGTGGCATTCTAGGAAAATGAAAAACTGGGGATTGAAAGCATTAAAAATAATTAGAAATAAAAAAGAGTACTAATGAGTGGAGCGAGTCTTTCTCTTTACTTTTTCTTCACTTCCCACCTCTCGGGTGAAAGTAAAAAAAGCTAATCAATCTTTCCGAGTCCTACGTGTCATGGAAAGTTCAGGCACTTTCTAGCCATCACTCTCAAATGCCAAAATAGGGGAAAATGGTCACTTTCTACCCATTTTCCTACCCTCTCCTTACCAAGCGCTAAGTAAGCTCTAAAGTAGAGAATCTCATTCAAGCTCACCCCACCACAAACACAACAAAGGCAAATTGATGGAAACTTCAAGTTGTATTTGATACATATACATATGCTAAATAACTTGATGCTTTCTCTGCAATACTTTTAAGAGCTGTACAAATCCATGTGGAATATAACATGCTGTTTTTTGTCACATAAATAGGATTTCAATTCTATTGCAATAATTCAATATTTTGTGATATGAGTTAACTGGTCAGCATGTGGGGTGCTATTTCAAATTTTCAACTAGTGACTATGCACGAAACAGAACTAATTCACCTGCTTGTTGTGCTGCATGTTTTGCCATTTTCAGGTGGACTTTTCTGAGGAGGCTCTACGTGAAAATATCGGGGCTTTTGTGAATGCTCTTTTGCTTGCAAAACCTGTGGGTCTTAAGAAAAGTTAGTGGTTTTTTGTCTCTCTCTCTTTATTGTTTGGTTACTCTAGAATTTAGATCAGGCTTAACCTTAAAATGTAGATTCTACAGTTTGTAAGGCTCCATGATTACCAAATATGAATTTGGAACAGAGAACAATTTCGAAGTCAGTCGGTCCAAATATTTGGCACCCTAGCCACAATGATTAGAATGTACCAGTGAAACTCACTTCGTGAGTGGTACATCTATGACCAACTAATCTGCTAACTTAACCATGTGTATGTGTGACAAGAGCAGACTTTTCAATACAATTTTGTGCTTGCCAAGTTTCTCTTCCATTTTATCACTTAGTATCTGTATTATATTTGTTCACTCAGAATTTCCTTTTTTCATTTTTTTTCGCTGCAGCTTCCAAGTATGTTGGATATGTCAAGAACTTTACATTGACCAGTACGGTGAGTGTCACTTATTTAATTAATTAGCTTTTGCAACACTTTTCAATAAAACAGAACTTACATGTTGTTTTGTATTGATGACACTAATAACTGGTCTGGGATTATTTCGTGGTGGTTTTACACATTGAAGTTGTAGAGGCTAGTCTTGCTCATCCTTTCACGTCATTTATATCTATTTCATCGTTTAAACTCGTGATCCTTTAAAGCCTTTGCTTCTAGGTAGTCAGGTTAAGTGGTACTACCAACGGGACTAAAAGTCACTCTTTATTACGTAATAGTGACTAATTTGGATTTGGGTCATGATTGTTTCACACATCCAACTTCTAGAGCATAATTTTTTCCTTGAGCGCAACTTTTTCCTTCCCTTGTCACCAATCATTTGAATATTTTTCATAGAGGATAACTAACCATACATTAATCTTTTTGTTGTGGTCTCTGGTTCAGATGGGCACTGGGTTTCCTGTTACTATACAGTCATTATCTGCAGCCGCAGATAACTACGACAAACCGCAAGCAAGCAAATGATTGCCTAGTCGCCTTGTGGAGTCTGAAAAGAAAAAAAAAAGAATCCCTGCAAGTGGAGTAAATCACCACTTTGAGTCTTCAATGCACAATGCAAATGCCCATGCTCTTGCCTGATTGAATAGGTAGCCCGAAGTGGAGCATCTTCTGGAGGAGCACCTTGTATTTATACTGTTCAATGTAATGGTTTTATGATGTAGCTTTTGAATGGTGGTCTTATAGAGAGATGGGTGCTGTGATGCAACAAGACCAAAGTTCATCTGCAAAACACCAAATCTCGAGTTGTCTACGGCTGGTTCTCTGACTGAGAGATGCCCAATCTTTTTGAAATTGGATACTGCCCATTGTATTACTTCTGCTGATGGCATTAACTGGGGACTAAAGTTCTCAGCGAATTTTGTTACTTTCAGGACGCATCTATGCAATTCGCTAGATTGTATCCAACCTATGTTGGCATGTAGTCCTGTTCTTGTGATCTATTTTGCCTTTTCAAGAATAATTACCATAAAATTTATTATAACGTGCTACTACTACAGACTCTCTCTCTCTTTTAGGTTGATTACTTCCATCTTTCATCTATATTATTTGAAGGTGCAATGCTCATTTCCCTGTTCTTTGGTACTTATTTGTTGGAAGATTTTTGACGTACGAGTGTACGTTTCACTGTCAATTTAATCTGCTCAGATATTTATCTTATTACTTGATCCAACATTGTTTTTCAGGTGACGAGTTACTCTGGAGTTCGGCAAGTGTTCATATAAAATGCCTACTTGATTGTTCTCTTTCTAACTAGAATTTGGATGAAAATTAAAAATTGATGAAACTGCAACTATGCATTTTGAAGGAAGTCCTATTTTGTATTTAGGGTCTTTTTGGTTGTCGTAATTGACCCTAATTCGTAAGTCGTAATTGGTAAAGTCTTTTATAATTGTAAATGAATTACATGCATCTAAGTTTTATAGTGTTTGATTAGTAATATAAAGTTGTAAGTGAGAAAGTGTATTGTATTTTACGGTGTTTGGTGGTCATAATGTGTAAGTCGTAAGTAAAAAAGTTGACCACAAAATTAACTATTTGATGATTTAAAAAGTTTTAATATTGCAAATAAATATTAAAATGTTAAATATTAAAATATTTTAATATTAATATAAAAAAATAATACAAATTTGCATGACCACAAAATTAACTGTAATTGGACTGTAAGTGAGTGGTAATTGGGTTGCAAGTGAGTGATAGTTGAGTTGTGTAAGTCTTTTTCGAATTACGGTCCAAACAAACGTCGTAGTTATAATTGAGTTGTAAGTCATTTACGAATTAAGGACTTTTACGCCTTTTACGAAGAAACAAACAGCCCAGCCTCCCTTAGTGCAGCCTCAGGTGGTAGCTGTGTGTATATAAAAGACAATTATGTATATGAGGTGACAGAAGACATTTCCCCTGGGTGACCTAATTTGTTGCAAATTAGGTTACGATGAACTGGGAGAAATTCTCCTGAATTGAAAAGATTAAGAGATATTCAGTAATTAGACAAGACTTTTACTTTTATATATTTAGAATAATTCTTGGAGGGTAATTTATAACTTGTGCAAAACAGCAATGGTTAAAGGTGGGTCATTAGGCTTTTTACAAGCTCTGTTTGTTGCCTACGGCAGTTTCTGTGATCATCTAGAGTTCATAAATTGAAGCTCCATTATCCTGAAACCAAAACAAACTCACAATAATTCATTTCAAAGTTCATGCATTGCAGGAGATCTGGTACAATGCATTATACAGTCACCCGTTCGAACACTGTCTCACGAATATTTTTACTCTCTGACGTCGGAGATAATTTTATTAGGGGAAAAAAAATAAACCACAGGAAAAGATAAAACACCCAAGGAAATTACACTTGACGATCAAACCAAACATTCACCAAAAAGAAAAACACCATCAACGCTCAAACTTGGATTGCCACAAGATGATGATCACGAGTTCACCTTCCTGCAGTTCAACCTAACCTGCCCACTGGTCCCCGTCAACGGGCTAATATTCCCCATCTTCACCATCGCCGCTGCAAATCCGTAGCGAAAAGCGAAGGATTCACACTGTACTGCCTCACCAGAGCGTCCTGAGTCCCATTGTTGAACAATTCCTGGTCCGAGTGAAGCAGCCCGCGACGAGCCACAAGGTCCTTGTAGTATTCGTTCCCGAACCGGTTCGGGCTCAAGATGTCGAGGGGCGCCAAGTTGCCATCGCCGCCGGCCGAGGGGCAAGTTTGCCGGCGCTGGCTCGCGAACTTGGGGTCAATGTTGGTCTCGTTGTATATGTGGGTGCGGAACGTGGTGCACCGGGCCTGCCCGATGGTGTGGCCGCCGGATAGCGCGGTCATGTCGCGCGCGGTGAGGCCGTTGGCCGAGAACATGGAGACGAGGGTGGAGAGGCTGGAGAAGGGGGCAGGGATCTGGCTGTTGGCCGCGCTCTGGCTGGCTGTCGTCGAGTCTCTCCTGCCCAGTTGCACCGTCCAAGTTGGCCCTCCCAGCTACATGCATAGTAGGAATTTAAAAATTTGTCTCCTTAAAACTTGATATCTTATTCACGTGTCAATACGAGATATATAAAAGCGGATGGTTGTCAACCTGAAACACGTGAAACTTACCGCGACTACGCCATCCCGAGCAGCAAGAGCAAGAATATCAGCACACGAGACGGTCGCATTGCAACGGGACTCAACAAGTGTTTTGATGGCGTCTATGACTTCGAAGCCGCGGACAGAGTTTTGGTTCGGTGCGGCATTCTTCTCGCCGGTGAATGCTGCCGTGTCGTCCAAAAGGATTGATGCATCACAGCCCTGTTTGCAATCAATAATGGAGTAGTTATAATACTTTTGTTAGAGGTAACCATTGTACTCAAAAAAGTTTTAAGCTAAAAGGTGACTACAAAATTTTCCACAGCTCTCCGTTAATTTGGAAAGAGCTTGGTATTTGGGATTTTGAGCAGAAGGTCACAAGTTCAAGCACTGCATAAAATTTGAGACGGACATTTACGAAGCAGTCATGGAAGAAGAGACGAAGAATGGAGGCACCCATCCTCGGCTCCTTGCTTACTGCCTGCGCCATTCTGGAACGAACAATCCCTTGCAGGTTCGGGCATGAACTGGCATAAAAGTTTGCCGAGAGCTGGCCGTGGACACTGCAAGCAAGCATTGATAGGAGACCAAGCGCAAAAGAGCAGCAGTAGTAGAGGATGCCATTGTGTTGTTGTGATCTGTTTGCAAATTGAAGCGATCTTGGTGAGTTGAGTAGAGCCTTGATCTTCCACGCTCCCATATATAGAGCTTGCTAGCTCTGGTCTGCATGGCTTGGACCCCAACAGTAGTACTGGAGATTTCAAACTTTGCTGCTACCTAAAACGCGCATTTCTCCCTGTACTTTATTTGTATTTTTTTCTCTCTCAGTGCAAGATGACGGTGAAAAAAGAACAAATTTAAGAGAGAAGACTTTTGGATCTCTGGAAGAAAATTCACGGGTCTGCGTTTAGATTAGAGTTCTTCGTGCTCGCAGGATGTGGACAACTTCGTGCAGGTCACACGCATGAGACACACTCACTTTCATACGACTTTTTCTCCTTGACTTTTTTCCCCCTTTTCTCAATATTTATAATTATTTTTTTTGCTTTCTGTCAGAATTCAGTTCCGTTGACCTTTGATTGAAACATGTAATTGGTATGCGGGAGAGTTTGTACTCCAGCTCACAAGATAATAGCTCCGGGTTCCACTTGTAAACTGAAAAATCTTGCAACTTGAAGGTTGAGAGTCAAATTTTCATGATTCAAAGACTCTAGGGTCAAATTAATCTGAAAATATGTTACCTGCCAGGTGACAGGCGAGAGATGGAGAAAGTAATAATAATAAAATAACAGAGCATATTTCATGAGATTTACATGATGAGAGTCTTTTTCTGGAAGGCAAAAGAAATTTATGAGTAATAAAAATCTTTTTACTGCATCAAAATTCAAAGTTGGGTGGTGAGAAATATATTTATATTTTAACATGCTCTTCTTGGTTGCCCAATTGTATTCTCAATTTTAAATTCGCTTTTTAATTGTGCGCGAGAATCGAATCTGGGTTGTCATGTTACCATACCACTGTACAAAAATTTCAATGTTGTGATGCAGATTGAGGGTTATATGTGTAAAAATTAAAAATAAAATTTGAATCTTTCATTCGGATATAGTAGGATTGTTTTTGAGGATTCGGCTTCGAATCTTTCCGGAATGATATAAGTGTGTCTGTGTATAGAAGGCAAATTTTCTGGGTATCCTATAGGCACCCAACTCTCATCCTAAACAGACTTGTTGGTCAACAAGCTCTTGAAACTAATTCCTAATATGTCATTGAGAACAACATTCGAACCGGCGCCCACTTAGAAGCAAACCAAGAGGCTTATTGTTAGGCCAATGTCGCAGACATATCGGGAAAATATATAGGGAGATATTCTGGCGAGCACCAGGCTTATCGGACGCTTCGTACGAACTCTTAAATCACTCCATGGATGCTCCAAACGGTTAATATTTATATACACACTTTAATTAGTTTATCAATAAAAAATGATGTAATTTTGACCTTTTTTACCCATGCATCAAATGACATTTTTATTTTACGGCTAATAAAATTAATTTTTGGTAACTGCTTATGCATAGGCAAAAAGAGTTAGAATCACGTGATTTTTAATTTATAACTTAATTAGAGTGTGTAGATCAAGATGAATAATTTAAATTATTCATAGCGGGTTTGATAGTTCACATGAAGCATTCGGTGATCCCGGTGCTCACCGGAATATATATATATATATATATATATATATATATATATATATATATATATATATATATATATATATATATATATATATATATATATTTGTATATAATAGTGTTCCGATGAGAAAACTAGCTTACATGAGAAGACGAGAAGGAGCACATGAGCTGTCAGATTAGTTTTTTGATGGTTGAGATTAGATTTAGAGAAAATAAAATTAAAACTCAAAAACTAAATTAATTAACCCAAAGCTAAGTTAACCAACCCAAAAACTAATCTCAATCACTCAAAGATAATCTAACAGCTCTTGTGCTCTCTCTTCTCATCTTCTCACCTAATTTATATTTCTCATCGAATCACTACTATATATGTATATATACATATGTGTGTGTGTATCTGTATACATACATATATGTATATATATACATATATGTATATACATATATGTATAAATCCATATATTTAAGTATATATGGAACAATTCCGGGGTGAATTGCTTCTCAATGGTGCTTCGTGCAAACTCCACGACCGAACACCCCATGGATGATCCGAACCATGCATCTTTATTTACATACTTTAATTAATCTATGGAATATCACGCGATTCTGAGCCTTTTACACATGCATTAAGCAATTATGATTTTGTTTTATATTGGTCGTGGAATAAAGATATCATTTGATGCACGGGTAAAAGCTCAAAATCACATGATTTTTTATTGGTAGCCTAATTAGAGTATATAGATCAAGATAAACGATTTAGATCATCCATGGGATGGCCGTCATGGAGTTTGCATGACGCACCAATGAGAACCGGTTCTCACTCGAATATTTTTTATATTTTAATATATATATATATATATATATATAGGGAGCTGATCCTCTAAGAACGGTTCTCACGGATTTCTATGAGAACTTTCACGTGGGTCGTCGGATCTGATAGATCAAATCAAATAAAACTAGATCTCTATCAGATCCGACGGCCTACGTGAAAGTTCTCACATGAATTCGTGAGAACCGTTCTTAAGGGATCAACTCACTATATATATATATATATATATATATATATATATATATATATATGAGATAGACTTGTGTCGTTCCAAAAGGATTTGAGCTCGAATCCTTCTCACTCTAACTCAACCTCCGACATTCGAATACAAGATCCACTCTGTTGAAGTTGATCTATATTATTTCATGTATCTATAAACCAAAAATCAAGTGTTTTGAATACTTTTACCCCATCCATCAGGCGGCATAAAATAGATGGCTGAAAGTAGTGAGTTGGTTAGATCTATGCTTTTAGACATACAAATTCTCGATCCGGCCATTTGATCATGATCTAAACATTAAAAACCCCTCTAAACTAATTTTTGTTAGGTTCAAATGTTCCACACCGTTAAACTAACCAACTCACTATTTAGGTCGTCCATTTTTCGCTTACTTGATGCATGGACAAAAAGTATTCAAAATATTTAATTTTTGGATATAGATATTTGAAATAATATAGATCTACTTCAACGGAGTGGATCTTGTATTCTAATATCGGATGTTGATATTTGAGTGAGAAGGATTCGGGTTCGAATTCCTTCTGGAATGACACAAGTCTCTCTCTTTATATATATATATATATATATATATATATATATATATATATATATAGGGAGCTGATCCTCTAAGAACGGTTCTCACAGATTTCTGTGAGAACTTTCACGTGGGTCGTCGGATCTGATAGATCAAATCAAATAAAACTAGATCTCTATCAGATCCGACAGCCGACGTGAAAGTTCTCACATGAATTCGTGAGAACCGTTCTTAAGGGATCAACTCACTATATATATATATATATATATATATATATATATATATATATATATATATATATATATATATATATATATATATATATATATATATAGTGTTCTTCAAAAAGGATTTGAGGCCGAATCCTTCCCACTTAAATACCAACATCCGATATTCAAATACAAGATCCACTCCATTGAGGTTGATTTATATTATTTCAAGTATCTATAAATCAAAAATTAAGTGTTTTGAATACTTTGTGCCATGCATCAAGTAGGGAAAAATGGACGGTCTAAATAGTAAGTTAGTTTAATAGTGTAGTATATTTTAAACTTAACAAAAATTAGTTTGTAAAGGTTTTTAAATGTTAGATCATAATGAAATGGCCAGATTGAAAATTTGTATGTCTAAAGACAAATCTAACCAACTTACTACTTTCAGCTGTCCATTTTTTGCCGCTTGATGGATGGGCAAAAAATATTCAAAACACTTGATTTTTGGTTTATAAATACTTGAAATAATATAAATCATCTTCAACAGAGTGGATCTTGTATTCGAATGTCGGAGGGTTGAATTAGAGTGAGAAGGAGAGAGAGACCTGTGTCGTTCCAAAAGGATTTGAGGCTGAATCTTTCTCACACAAATACCAACATCCACATTCGAATACAAGATCCACTCCGTTGAAGTTGATCTATTATTTCGAATATTTATAAACCAAAAATCAAGTGGTTTGTATACTTTTTGCCCATGCATCAAGGAGGAAAAAATGGATGGCCTAAATAGTGAGTTGGTTAGTTTAACGGTGTAGAATATTTGAAATCTAACAAATATTGGTTTGTAGGGGTTTTCAAATGTTTAGATCATAATAAAATGTTCGAACGAGAATTTGTATGTCTAAAGACATGATCTAACCAACTCACCACTTTCGGACGTCTATTTTGCGTCGCTTGATGGATGTGCAAAAAATATTCAAAATACTTGATTTTTGGTTTATAAATACTTGAAATAATATAAATCAACTTCAATAGAGTGGATCTTGTATTCTAATGTCGGAGAGTTGTATTTGAGTTGGAAGGATTCAGGCTCAAATCCTTTTGGAAGGACACAAGTATATCTCTCTCTACACACACACACACAACCGCCTATGATAGTTTGATCATGTGAGACGTAAACCTACAGATGCGCCAGTCCGGCGAGTAGAGCGTATCAAATTAGGGCAAGTTAAAAGAGCGCAGAGGAGACCGAAGAAAACATGGATGGAGGTAATACGACAAGATATAGAGGCTAAAGGTCTTAGTGAAGACATATTGCTCGATAGGAATGAGTGGAGAAAGCTGATTCATGTGCCCATCCGGCATAATTCTCTTTTCGTTCATGTAGCCTACCCCAAATACTTGGGACAAATGGCTTAGTTGTTGTTGTTGTTGTTTTGTGTGTGTAGGGTAAAGTGTTCTTAGTACGTCTCCTTAGATTATAATCTAAGGAGACGGCTTAAAATTTTAACATCTCGATTTTTTTTTACGATCCGATCATACATTATCATTTTCATATTCTAAGATGTATACATATGAAAAATCAGTAATTTTGAGTTCGTTTACTCATTGATCTAATCGTTCCATTTTAATCTACTGTTAAAAACTGTTAATGTTTAAACTCAAAGAAAATAGAGTAAACAAACTCAAAATCACCTGATTTTTATATGTGTACATCTTAAAATATGAAGAGGATAATATGCGGTCGGATCGTGAAAAAAATGAAAATATTGGAGTTTTAAGCCACCTCCTTAGATTACCTACTAGGAACACTTCACACACACACATGAGAAATATGTAAATCAGCTGACACAGGAGGCAACTTCCTCCTATATCGCACTCAAAAATCATATCTTCCGAATTTTTTTCCACGATCCGACTGCGTATTATCATCTTCATGTTCTAAGATGTACGTATATAAAAAATCAATTGAACTAGAGTTCGTTTACTCATTGATCTAATCGTTCCATTTTATTCTACTGTTAAAAAACTGTTAATGTTTGAAGTAAAAAAATATATATCTTAGAACAAGAAAGTAATAATGTGCGGTTGGATATATATATATATATATATATATATATATATATATATATATATATATATATATATATATATATATATAATATATATATATATAGAGAGAGAGAGAGAGAGAGAAATGTATATCAGCCCGCGGGCTGAGAGAACTCTCTCAGCCTGCGCTGACGTGGCTCAATTTTGCACCCCACTAACTTGCGGCCCGCTTATCGAAAGAAGTTAAATTACCAAATACCCCTTATGAAAACTACTTTTTCGGTAAAAGACAGTGAATGCTGCTTCTTTAATTTTTTTTATCTGATTTGATATTTAATGATTTTTAATATAGTCGCAGTACTTATGAGAACTGCTACCACGGTCGCAGTCTTTTCTAAGGACTGCTATCAAGGTCGCAGTCTTTTTCTGAGGACTGCTACCAAGGTCGCAGTATTTTTATGAGAACTGCTACCACGGTCGCAGTCTTTTCTAAGGACTGCTACCAAGGTCGCAGTCTTTTCTGAGGACTGCTACCAAGGTCGCAGTCTTTTTCTGAGGACTGCTATCATGGTCGCAGTGTTTTTATGAGAACTGCTACCACGGTCGCAGTCTTTTCTAAGGACTGCTACCATGGTCGCAGTCTTTTTCTGAGGACTGCTACCAAGGTCGCAGTCTTTTTCTGAGGACTGCTACCAAGGTCTGCTACCACAGTCTTTTCTAAGGACTGCTACCATGGTCGCAGTCTTTTTCTGAGGACTGCTACCAAGGTCGCAGTCTTTTTCTGAGGACTGCTATCAAGGTCGGTAAAAAGTTGTGAGGGAGGGTATTTTTGGAAATTACAATGTTGAGGTGACTGGCATTAAATTGGGCGGGATTTTACAGGATTTTGCCCGCCAAAATTATTACAGATGTGGGGCGGTGATGTTGCCACGCCCGCAGGCTGAGAAAACTCTCTCAGCCCGCGGGCTGAGGTACAGTAAGCCCATATATATATATATATATATATATATATATATATATATATATATATATATATATATATATATATATATATATATATCAGGTGATTTTATATTTCTAACAAGAAGAACAAGATAGTAGTTTCCACAAGAATCAACCTGCTGGAATTACTTTAACCACTTGAGTATGATTTCGTCAAACCATTTGAGTAAAATGAAAATTTGTTTTGGGTCTTGGATCGAAATGGGCAACTAAATCTGGAGATTCCTTATTCCATCACCAAACACATCCACGCCTCTAATTCTCCTTTCAGTTTTATACTCACATAGTCAAAACCATGGAATCCTCTTCCTCTCTCCCAGCTAGCAAGCTGCAGCTTAATGGTTGACTCTGCACATGGATCTTGGATGGTGGTGGTGGGTGCTGGGTCTCTGTCTCATCTTCTTCTTCAGCTGCTAACTGTTAATTCCCCTTGCAAAAAGAGAACCATTCGTCCATAAACTTTCTTTCTTTCACCCACAAGTTTGTTTGACATAATCTCGCTCTACGATGTCATTGTCATCACCATCATCATTCAGATTTGATCAAGCTGTCATCACATAATTCCTCTTATACGTCGTAATCAAAGAGGAACAAACCAGTGTTTCATTTCTTTTCTTTGGAAAATTTAACATATACCCCCTTCTTTGCTAATTACTTGTGAACATGCCCTTAATATCTTTATTATTGTCTTATTTTTAAGTTGTACTATACCATTTTAATCTGGAGTTTGAGAATACGTAAAATTAATGCATCTACAAACACAAAAATGGGTTAAAGTAAGCGAGGCTTTATTAAATTTGTTAAACAAATTTAATCTAGATTACCTATATATTCCTATTAAATTTGTCTTAGAAATCCATTAATCTTTCAGAAAAACGGAAGGATGATTTTTTTCTTTTAAAAGTTTTGTGGGGTTTGAGAGTCTATTTCTTAATCTAAATATGATAGTCTAGGAAAAATTTCTGATTATGAAAGATTTGGAGAGTGTGTGTGTGTATGCTTATAAAAGTAAATAATCTAGGGAAAAGGGGTGCATATATAATTTTCCTTTCTCAACTTAAACGGATGCATTTCCCTACATATTGTGATTGAGATAAATTCTATAATAATCATGCTGTGAAATAGGATATTAATCTTTAGCTGACCACATAGATATTATTTTATATGGAAACATAGTTCAAAGTATGCATGTCCTTCAAAATTTTGAACTGTTCTATTTTAGAAGTTGCTTGCATGTTCCTTGGTACAAACATGCTAGCAATGATAAGGGAAGTCAACAGAGAAGAAGTTTGACAAATTCATGAGGATCACATATTAGGTGAAGGAACAAGGGAAAGTAGTCAGGTTTTTGACTAATGACGACATTAACAGTAATATAAACTCCGAGAGGTCATCAACAAAGTCTTGGTTATGGCAGTGATTGGCAGCGCAAGGTGCTTGACCAGTTCAAATTTATCATAAGAAAAGTTCAGATTAACAAGAATGTTATATACTCTTCCTCCTCCTCCTCTTACAGTCAAGCTGAAATTTGATGCTTCATGTAGACTTGTGGTGGGTCGGGTCCCGCTCAGTCCGGAGCCAATCCGGGGGCATGGATGAACTGGTCACGAAATTTTTTGGTACATGGATGAAGAAAACGGTACTCTGAGCTGTGCCTAACCTGAAATTTATAGTCCGGTTTATTTTGTGTCGTGTCTTGACTCATCTCGGCCCGACACGACTCTAATACTCTTGTTGTGCAATACCCAAAATAAAATAAAATAAAATAATTTTTAAAAAATAGTAATAATAATAAAATGTATTTGTGTGCTTAACTTGTTTATGTCAGGATTCAAACTCATGTTCCCTATACCAAAATCTTATTATCTAAATCGTAACGCCACATTGGTGTGTGATTATGTAGGTGATCTAATTTATTTAAACAAAGATAAAGTCAATTTCAAATTTCAAATTTCAACTGAAAAATCTCATGATATTCTTATTGATTTTTATCTTAAAAGCCTGATTCTTCCGTTAAAATTTTCATGCTAAAAATCCTTACCTGAAGATCTTATCATAATATATTAACGTAATCCATCTCCACTTGCCTCTTAAGAAAAACAAAAAGAAAGAAAGACAGAAAAAAAGAACTCAGATCTCAAATTCAAATTTCCTCACATCCCTCCTTGGAAACCAACGTGATTAGGGAACGTGCTTGGAGCGTGGACACTGAGGAGCAGGTTACGGGATCAATCCAATTAAGTAATTAATAACTAGCAAATTTTTGTACTGTTAATTCTTTTTATGAATTCGATATAGAATCTCACCTAATTAATAACATGATTTTGTTAAGAAACTTTTGAGATATCATGTTTAAATAAAATCTCCTTTATGGAATTGTAATCTCAACCATGATCTAGATAAAATAGATTATATGAATTAAGAATTTTTAAAATACCATGTCTAGTTTCCCCTTTACATCAAACTTTAATCTCATTCAAAGATTAGATAAAATAATTTATATGAATTAAGATTTATTAAGATAGAATCCCCATGATCTAGATAAAATAAATTGTTTGAATTACAATTTATTTAAATTGAAATACTATGTTGGATTTTTCCTTTCCATGAACCTATTTTTTCATCAAGAACCTTACCTATTGATCTAAATGAAATGTATAGGGTAATATATCAATACACTAATTAAATTATAGAAATCTTTTAAAACAAAATTGCTGGAATAAATTTTTTTTTTTAAGGCTGTCTGCCATCGGCCATTGGCTGAGAGCAGCTCAGCTGCACAGACCCGCAAGGAATCTGTGTAGCCGGGCTATGCCTGACCCGGGTGCAGACCCGCACCCGGTAAGGTCAGGCCCAGTGGCCTGGGTCGCCACTGGGCCAGGCAGAAAGAAAGAGAAATTTTTTTTTGGCCCGGGTGCTATCTTTTTTGGCCCGAGTGCAGATAGCACCCGGGCTTGGTTGTGGGCCAATGAACCCACACAAAAAAAGAATTTTATGTTTTCTGAAGCCCAATCTAGTTAGGCCCATAATCAGTCCAGCCCACTGATTTTGGATTCTTATTTGTCTGAACCCGACCCGAATGCAAAAACAGACCCGCTAACTTGTTGATAAACAATTAAATTGATTAGAAAAAATTTCACAAAAATAAATAAAAATAGGAATAAAAATTTAGATGACTCCTATAATCTACTGTAAAATTTTGATATTATTTACAGGTCATATTAGACTGAATCACTTTATTTAAACTTAAAACCCGTTATTGCAACATTCAGACCCGTTTAAAAATTTTCATGTTTTTTAACCATTTAAACCCAACACAAATCAGCAAATAAAATCTAAATAAATTCTATAAACTTAATGCATCATCATACAAGCTTATTCTTAGATCTGGACCATCCGTTTTTAATTTAAACATTACATAATCTCGAATAGGATATCTTATGTAAAGTTCGATAAATTTCTAATTCGAATGCATTTAATTTAGATTTCTTCGAATTACAGAAATTGGTACTTGGACTCGCGATAAGCCCAAGTGAGTGTTCTTTTACTCACTTTATATATATCATTTTATTTATTTTGGGATGTCTATTTGTTGCTATTATTGAATGGTTAATTTAGTAAATTGATTATTGAATTTTCTAGAGTTTAGAAATTTATTTAGAAATTTGTATGATTATAAAAAATTGGTGTTATTTATTTATTTTTCTGAAACCACTAATTTCCACTTGATTAGAATTCATTTGAATTATTTAGTAAAAGTAGAAATTATTAAAATTGTGAAATTGTCATTTATTGAAAAATATTTAAAAGTACTTAAAATCGTTGAAAGTGCAGAAAAGGAATGTAATACTGGATTCTCATATTATATATTGACTTTATAGTAGAATTGTCATATTGTATTGGATCATAAGAACATTGAAAAAGGGATCCTGTTACCATAGTCACTGGGAAAGATATTGCTTTATTGTCACATAGCCATTGTTATTGTTATTGTTCATATCCAGTAACTTAGACGACATAATCATTAGAAAACTTACACCTAGAGATGAGAAAATTGATAAAAGAGATAGCGTTAGTATTTTGGGTGGATTTAGGATATAAGTTGTACAGCTGAAAGACGGTTTCACTGCAGGGTTCCGGGGGATGACTGACATCCCGTATTATTTTCATTGTTATTGTATTGTTATTGACTACCTAGCGATAGGATCTAATTCAGTGCCAGGTGATTGAACCGTGGTTCCGTGTATGTACGGAACCCACCTAAAATACAAATTACCGTTTTCAATCAGTTTTAAACAACAAGACATAAGAATAGACATATACAAGCAATTTGACAACATGATTTTATACTGGACAGATTATATTATATAAATGGTTATGTAGCATATATTACTGTGCTTCAATATAATTCTAATATGCTGACTATTAGTATGATAAACTATACTTAACTATGCATGTTGCTGTTATTTTTGCATATTTCTTTATATCCCTCATTTTATCACTCACTTAGATCGCTATTGACGACCCAGTGTTTGTTCGCTCAGGTCCTGTTCCAGAGATTCCAAAGGATCAGGAGTATTTCGAGCATATCGCAGATCTCCAGTAGGTAGTTAGCATTCCCATTATATGAGAAACTTTTATGGTTCTATTTTCTACTTTCTATTATGTTGTAATAAGTATAATCTTTGGTGACATTATGTACTTGATTTCTTTTAAGCTGGAATAATTGAAGACTTTGTTATTTGATTTAATGTATTGAGGTTTAATGTATTTGATGAATAATATGTTGCCGACTCTCATTAAGTACCTTTTTATATGTATTATGGTTGCGGGGCATGACAGAGTTTCTTTGGTATCAGAACCAGGTTATTCAAGTGTATAATTATACAAATAGTCGGACTTTTACCGACAATATAAGATTTAATAATTCAGCTATAAGTACAAGTATGTCTACCATATTTTTAAGTCACTATTTTTATTTTATTTTCAGAGTTATGGCTTAACGACTCCCTCCGCCCACATCGCTGCTCCTGAAGATGCCACCGATATGATGGGTGTATTCCGCGGCATAATAGAATCGCTGTAGCAGCAAACATCACTTCTTCGAGATGGATTGATGGCAGCACAACAGACAGCCACGGTGGCCATGGAGAGGTCTACGGCTCCTCGGGACCAAAATCCGGGAACATTTCAGACTTCAGGAGGTTGCAACCAGCCACTTTTGCCGGTACAGAAAAGTCGTTAGACGTAGAGCAATGGTTGATTGATATGACCAATCTCCTGAATGCAGCTCGTGTTTTCACGGAAGATCAAGTGGAGGTAGTCAAGGTCCAACTGACTGATGTGGCTCAAACATGATAGCTCGCTGAGGAGGAACGATCAGAGAAGTCTATCACATTAGAAAGATTCTCTGAGAGCTTCCATGAGAGATTCTTCCCCAAAACTGCTAGGAAGGAGATGGAGCAACAATTCATCAATTTACGACACGGGAGTCGGACGGTGGATGAGCACGCTGCAGAGTTCTTGAGGCTGATTCGTTTCGCTCCATACATGATAGCAGAGGAAGAAGACCGGGCTAATTGATTCCAGCAGGGGACTAAGGCTGGACATTTAGAAAATTTTGATCACACAACAATTGAGGACTTATCCTCAGGTTCTCAGTGCTGCTCGTGGTCTGGAGCAGGTGATGGAGAAGGAGAGCAAGAGCAGATTTCAGAAAAGACCATTTGAAGTGACCTTTCGACCAGGTTACCAGGGGACCTCCAGCCAGACCTAGTAATGCCTTACTAAGCAAGCGTCCATTCACTCCTTCCCCACCGATGATGGTTTATGGAATCTGTCAGAAATTGGGGCATGGAAAATGTAGATGCGCGCAATGACAATGCTTGAACTGTGGATCTGAAGATAACCTGGTGGCAGTCTATCCATTCAATAAACAGAGAAGTATCATGCATGCCCTCCAACATCAGCAGCAGCTAGGAGGAACCCGGTACCCACAGGTAGAGGATCTCCACTTCTTTCACAGCGACAGATATTCGAGCAGGCCCAGAGGAGGGCAGGAACTGGTCGTGGGAGAGGTCAGGCTTTCAACCTGACTGCAGAGCAAGTTTGGGCATCAGAGAAAGTCGTAGCATATACCATTATGGTTCATTAAATTCTAGTTATATTGTTATTTGATTCTGGCGCTTCCCATTGCTACGTATCCACTGGATTCATTATGATGCATTTTATACCCTATAATGATATGGACACTCAATGGAGATTAGTACTGGGAACGAGGTTATTACCACTAGTAGGGTATGTAAATCTTGTTCTGTAGAGGTTTGTGAAAGAGAGTTAAGTGCAAATATGTTTATAATAGACACCGGTGGATATGATGTAATCCTAGGCATGACGTGACTTAGTAAGTACCATGCGGTGATCGATTGCCAGAATAAGAACGTGATCTTCAGAATGCCGCATCAATCAGAGTTTCAGTTCGTTAGGGAATCGAAGACATGCAGACATAAGCAGCAAGGGACTATACTACTGCAGAAACTCAGGAGAAGCCGATACCGGTAATGGAGAAAATTTTAGATGTGTTTCCAGAGGACCTACCAGGACTTTCGCCAGATCGAAACTTGGAGTTCGCTATAGAAATCATCCCGGGCACTATTCTAATCTCTAAAGCACCATATCAGATGGCACCTGTGAGCTAGCAGAATTGAAGAATAATTGCAGGATTACTTGGACAAAGGCTTCATCAGGCCCAGTGTTTCACCTTGGGGATCTCCAGTGCTGTTAGTAAAGAAGAAGGAAGGTAGTAAGAGAATGTGCATCGATTAGCGGAACTTGAACAAGGTCACCATCAAGAATAGATATCTTTTGCCTAGGATAGATAACTTGTTCAATCAACTGACTGGAGCTAAGGTATTCTCGAAGTTAGATCTTCAGTCGGATATCATCAACTAAAGTGAAGGAGGACATTCCGAAGATAGCCTTCATGACTCGTTATAGTCATTACGAGTTCTTGGTCATGTCATTTGGAGTGACCAATGCTCCAACAGTCTTTATGGATTTGATGAACCATGTGTGCTCTCCATTCTTAGATAAATTTGTAGTAATATTCATTAATGATATCTTAATTTATTCTAAGAATGAAGAGAAAAATGCTAAACACTTGAGAATCGTGTTGCGAACTCTTCGACAAGAGAAACTCTATGTCAAAATAAGCAAGTGTGAATCTAGCTTAAGAGTGTGACATTTTTGGGGCATGTTGTTTCGGGAGAAGGCATCTCTGTGGATCCCAGCAAAGTTCAGGCAGTAAAGGATTGGCCTATTCCTAAGTCGGTAACTGAAATTAGAAGTTTTCTGGGGTTAGCTGGATATTACTGGAGGTTCATGCAAGACTTCTCAAGGATTGCAGGACCTCTGACCAAGCTTACCCAGAAGGGAGAAAAGTACGCATGGACAACGGATTGTGCCAGTGCTTTTGAAGATTTGAAGAATAAATTGATGACGGCTCCAATCTTGAAGATGCCTGATGGGACTGGAGGTATGGTCATATATATTGATGCATCAGGGAGAGGATTGAGGTGTGTGCTATTGCAGCATAAGCACGTGATAGCATATGTGTTCAGGCAACTCAAACCTCATGAGAAGAATTACCCTACGCATGATCTGGAGTTAGCAGCAGTTATTTTCACCCTAAAGATCTAGAGGCACTATATGTTGGGCGACCAAGTGCTGATCTATACTGATTACAAGAGCTTGAAGTATATCTTCACTCAGAAGAAGCTAAACATGAGGTAGAGGAGATGGCTAGAGTTAATGGCCAATTACGATATTGATCTATAATATCACCCTAGAAAGATCAATGTAGTACCTGATGCCTTGAGCAGAAAGCCAAAAGCATCAATGGCAATGCAGATCACTCAACAGAAAGAGTTATTCGAGAAGATGAGGCGGATGGACCTAATGGTGATACGAAGGGCAAAAGCTCCCGGCCAATTGATGGTCATGCAGATTCAACCAACACTTTTAGCGAAGATCAGGGAAGCTCAGAGTGGAGATCACAAGTTACAGGAATTCAGGGAACAAGTGAAAACTGGGTTGATGTCAGACATGCAGATCCATGCGGATGAAACGCTCCATTTCGGTAACAGAATTTGTGTGCCGAAGGGAGAGGTTCGACAAGAAGTGTTAGCAGAAGCCCATAGCTCGGCTTATTCCATACATACAGGGGGACTAAGATGTATCGAGATCTGAAGCAACGATTCTGGTGGCATGGAATGAAAAGGAAGATTGCTCGGTATGTGGCAAAATGCCTAGTATGCCAGCAAGTGAAGATGGAACATCAGAGGACGGCTGGACTTCTTCAACCTCTGACAATTCTGGAATGAAAGTGGGAGCATATCACTAGGAAAGATATTGTTTTATTGTCACATAGCTATTGTTATTGTTATTGTTAACTTAGGTGACATAATCATTAGATAACTTACACTTGGGGATAGAAAAATTGATAAAGGAGACGGTGTTGGTATTTTGGGTGGACTTAGGATATAGGTTGCGCAGCCGAAAGACTGTTCCACTTGTAGGGTTCCGGGGGATAACTGACATCCCGTATTGTTCCCATTGTTATTGTTATTGTTATTAACTACCTAACAGTAGGACTTGATTTAGCATCAGGTGATTGGGCCGTGATTCCGGTAAGTACAGAACCCACCTAAAATACAAATTACCGTATCCAACTATCAGTTTCAAGCAACAAGATATTAAGAATAGACATACACAAATATTTTGACAACATGACTCTATACTAGACAGATTATATTATATAAATGGTTATGCAGTGTATATTACTGTGCTTCAATATGATTCTAATATGCTGGTTCTGAGTTTGTTTGCTCAGGTCCTGATCTAGAGACTCCACAGGACCAGGAGTATTTCGAGCATATCGCAGATCTCTAGTAAACAGTTAGCATTCTCATTATGTGAGAAACTTTTATAGTTCTATTTTCTATTATGTTGTAATAAGTAGAATCTTTGGTGACATTATGTACTTGATTTCTTTAAGCTGGAATAATTGAAGACTTTGTTATTTGATTTAATATACCGAGGATTAACGTATTTGTTGGAAAATACGTCGCCGACTCTCGTCACGTACCTTTTTATATGTATTATGGTTGTTGTGCGTGACAACGACTCTACCAAAGGTATCGCCCATTTAAAGCACGAATCGAGCTCCAGTTGGGATTCCAATTGAAAGCACAATTACATATGCTATTTAATAAACTATTAGTCTATTAGTCATCTAAATGAGATGATCTTAGCCTTTTGAGACATTTGTCATCTCATCCTCATTCAAATATCCAAATCAAATGATAGAGTGAGAAGTCTTAACGATCTCTCTCTCCCCTCCGCCAGATTAGGCATAAAATTGATATAGTGTAAGAAGCTCAAATAGGGCAAAAAATGAACTTACATGATTCAAGCATGAATTGGGGCACGATTAGATCGACCCAATACGAAACATGGACCGACCAAGTACCCAGTGTACTAGTACTAGTACATGGGTGTGTAGATCTAAACCTATATAGTACTCTAGGACGTGTCTAGACCTAGCTATTTTTACACAGGTTGTGCTTGGCTTGACTAGGCACAACACGACATGACATGATCCACTATCACCCTAGATCTAATTAGGATTTGCGTGAAGGATCAAATCAACAGATGAGATTTGCCTACACGTTTGATTCCTATTTATGGCTTGGGTATTGGCTATGTAACTCCCTCTATATAGATTGGTAAAAGGTCGGGCCAGTTTCAGATTTTCTATATTTATAACTGGACCTGTATATACATTGGTTTTAAATTTTGACCAAACCCTATCCATGAGGTGAACATATGAGCGTACAAAAGATAAAATTGTATCCTACCCAATGTGTTGGCCCAGAGGCTCTTCATTCTAGTTTTGATGATGATTAACTCATGTAGTTATAGTTACTAATAATCTTGTGATATTTAGTTTCAGATATTTGATCAAGATATTAGTAGGTGATTAGCTTCAACAAAGGTGTTTTGGAGCTTTCACATGGTGATTCAATAGCTCGGGCGTCAAGTTCACATTTAGCACTCGGTTGGAGTCAAGCTCGGTGGATCACGTTTGGATCGAGTCAACTTAGAGACGGAGTTCTACAAGAAAACATCGGTTTATTTAGTTAAGATTATGTTTAGATCTCATTGTAAAGATTAGATAGTATTGATATGCTCAAGTTCACAATACACACACAAGTTTAAAGTTTCATGTTTTGATTTTCGGTTTAACCGATCTTGGTTTTCATGAATAGATAGGATCAAAACAAATTTACATGGTTTAATGTATATTAGATTTGTTCTATATACATCTATGTTTCATCTACTTAAAAAAACTTATTTTGATAAGCCTATCATGTGTTTGGAGTTTTGTATTTAAACAAAACTTATTTTCGGATTTAATGTCAAAAAGATAGATATAATACCTTTCATGTATAATGGATTCTATCCATATACAATATGCTTCAAAGTTGTTTAAATATCATGTTTTTGTATTTACATGTGTTTTGAAAAAATCGGATTTCCATTTCAAAAATCCAAGTTTTGGAAAATACGATTTTTGATTTAAGGCAAATTTTCAGGTACAAAAAAATGGTTCAAATTGTTTGAAATATGTGTTAAATTTTTGTCACATATATTTGTATTTCAAAGATCTAATAAGAACTGATTTTTGTGAAATTTATGTGATTTTATGGGATTTAATTAAAGATAAAAACCCCAATTTTTAAATCCTATAATGGCTGGACTGGCTGTCTGCCGGTCGACCAGACCGACCGACCGCAGTAGAAGTCGGTCAACCGGTCCGGTCGACCGACGTGCATGCAGCCAGGCTGGCGGGTCGGTTGACCGGGTTGGTCGACTGCCAGAGAGCTTCTGCTCTCTGGAAAAGGCCCCGATCGACTGACCGGTCGACTGGCAGAGAGTTCTGCTCTCTATATCCAGCTTCGGTCGACCGGGCGGTAGACCGGCCAGAGAGCCGTTGCTCTCTGGATCCAGTCCCGGTCCACCGGGCGGTCGACCGGTGGCACAACGGTCAGAAATCTGACCGTTGGCCGATCGACCGGGCGGTCGACCGGAAGGGCAAAACAGCCCTTTCCTGCTGCCAACGGGCAGATTTGGATTGGGGCTATAAATACCCCACTTGGCTATTTTAAACAACAATTCCAAGAGCAAAATTCTCATTCTTTCTAATGTTTATATACAAGTTTTCAAAAGAGTTTTTAAGCAAAAAAGATTTATCGTTTATTTGTTTTCAAGGGTTGGAAAAAGCAAAGAAATAGAGATTTGGGATATTTGTTTTGTTCTTCATTTCTATCAAATTCTAGTTGTTTTCTCAAGTATTTTTCTTTGTGATTTGATTTTCAAACACCTTGATTTCTCACACTTGAGATATCTATTTATCCTATCTATAGGATCTTATTTTTGTGGGAAAATTGGTTTGTGGTTGAGAGAGACTACCAAATTGTAAACCCTCCTTGATTTGTGATATCCCTCTAGTGAGAGGTGATTGTGTTGGTATCCCACTAGTGAGAGGTGATATGGAGGTTGTGTTGGAATTCCTCAAGTGTGAGGTGATTGTGGTTGTTTGGTTTGTGCCTATCCCTCATTTGTGAGGTTGATCTTGTGTTGGCTTTGTGCCTTGCCTCTAGTGAGAGGTTGTATTTGTTGGAGAGAGGAGTTGTGTACTCCCGATTGTATTTTCCCAATCCTCAGTGGAGGTTCCCTGTGTGGAAAATCCTGTGTGGACGAGTTAGTGAAAATCCTTCTATGTGAAGGCGGGGACGTAGAGCTGGGTGCTCGAACCTCGAAACATATCCTTGTGTTTTCGTTTGATCCATTTTCTCTAACTCTCTCTCTCTCTCTCTTATATTGTGCCTTGCATCATTTCGTATTGTTCATATCATTTACATGCTTGGTTTGATTGTGTGTGTGTCATACTTGTGTTAAACTAAGAGAGCTTCAGATAGCACCTCAACTCTTATTTAGAGGAATTTAGAGGAGTTAGTCCAGAGCCCTTCACCGGGAATTCGGCTACACTATTTGATTACACTAAGTGTGTTGCATTAGTTTTTAAATTTCGCATTATTTGTCTGTAACACCCTGCTCCCGGAATACGTACTTAGTTGCTTATTCGTATTTTTTGATCGTATTTTTGATTTACTTCCTGTATTTGTTTTGTATTATGAATTATTTATATGATCGTTTTGCCTTGGATCTGGATTCGTGAACTCGGAGTCAGCCCTAATCTGAATCGGGAACCCGATCCTAGTGAATTGCTCGATTTGGTCTTTTCGCTATTTGGATTTGACCGATTTCAGTTTTAAACATCGTTTTCCAATATTTTAGATTTTCTATGATTTTTTGGAATTTTTCTGAATTAAGTTGTAAATCTTCAAACCGGGTCGACCAATACCGCTGCTCGATTCTCGGATTTTTAATTTACAAACGGAGTTGAAATTCTAAAAACGGCTTTCCTGTAACTTCTTAAAATCTCATTTTCTATCTAAATACTTTTTCTGAGAATTTTCTAAATTATCAAAATTCCCCTGGATTTGGTGTCGGCCAGTATCACTGGTTGATTCCAGGAATTTTAGTTTACAATTGGAATCAAATTTCTAGATTCCGCTTTCATATTACTTCTTAGAATTATATTTTCTCCTTTTATGCATTTTCTGAGATTTTTCAGATTTTATCAAAATCCGGCCGACCCGGTGTAGATCGATATTGACGGTTGACTTTATGATTTTTATTTTGAAAATGGGATTGAATTTCTGAAAACCGATTTCATCAAAAATCTTTATATAATATTTATTATTTTTGAGAATTTTTGGAAGCTTTCCAAGTTACTTTATTTTTTTGGACTTTTCCGGAGTTTTTGGTGTTTTCTCAGATATCGGAATTTATCCAGATATTTTATTACCTCTCTCCTCGCTAGACGCGAGTTCCACCAACCTAGATTCCACAATTAATGCGGAGACTCTCTCCATTCCGCATTTAATGCTTTGTTCTTCAAAGAAAATCACCCAGTCTTATCACCATGCCTTTTTGTCTTATTCAAATGCAAAACCCGCGTTTCCTCCTGGACGCGGCTTTCATCCCCGCGTTCAGTTCTTTTGGCCTGGACGCAGCCATTGCCTTGTTGGGGACGCAGCAAATTTTGGCTAGAGACGCAGGTTTCATCATATAAGGAATCCCAAAGTCAACTTATAATAATTATTTCCCTTATATATATATATCCCACTCCTTCTCTCTCCTTCATTCATTCTTTTTCCTCTCTTCTTCTTCTTTGTTTCCAGAGAGCACAGCAGCAAATGACAGCCACCAAGCTCCCCTTTGGCCGGCCATCACCACCACCCACCATCTTCATTTCCTCCACCAACTTCACCACCATTCTCCCCTCCATTTCCTCCTCCATTCCAACAACAACAACAACCATAATATCATCTCCATCACCATCTTCTTCCTCTTCTTTTCCACCAACAACCCATTCTCACCACCACTTTCTCCACCATTCCCACCACCATCTACACCACCTTGACCACCAACGACCATGCCATCTTCATCTCCTCATCGTGCTCTCTCCGATGACCTATAGCTTCGCTCTCCGAAACCCCTTTTGTAAAATCCCATTTTTACAATTTGAACTACACTTGCACCACCATCTATGGCTTGGATATTGGAACCTTGGCCACCTTCTCCGGCCACTTCCGGCCAACTCCGACCGCCGCCGGTGACCGCCGGCCATCGCCGGCCATCAACCCCCTTCCCTTCCTTCCTTCTTTCCTTTCCTTTTCCTTTCTTTCCTTTGCTTTTCTTTCCTTCCTTCATTCTTTCCTTTCCTTCCTTTTCTTTTCTTTTTCTAACAATTCCCATAACCTGCGTCCCTTCTCCCTTGCGTCTCTCCCTCTCTCAGTTTCCTGCGTCTCCTCCCCCTCTCCATGTACGCTGTTGAAATACACCTAGAGGGGGGGTGAATAGGTGTAATTGCTAATCTAATGATCTTTTTAAACTTATGAAATGAGTGATGCAACAATCTCTCAAAAACACGACTAAGAGCCGAATACCCCTTGCGAGGTTCTGAACTCCTTCCTCCCAATTCCCCTTAAATGGGTTAGAGGTGCGCAATGCAACCGTGTTGTATTGAGGTGTGATTGATCAATGCCAAGTATGATGATGAAAATGAAAGGCTCACAATGTAACACAACAAGTATAGCAACACAAGATTCCACAAGTAGAGGGTTAGTTACTCAAGCAAATAATTCAAGACAATATAAAAACAAGAGAAATTGAAAGCAAGAAGAACGCAAAGGCAATCGCAAACAAGGATGATTTGTTTCGAGGTTCGAGCCCGTTGCTCTAGTCCCGCCTTCACCTCCGTGAAGGGTTTCCACTATCCCCTTAGGATCCCGTACAAGTTAGGCCTCCAAAGACCTCAAGCCCGTAGCTTCACCTTACAAAGAAACTCCACCGAGGAGCTTGTCTCCACAAGAACAAGGATTACAAATAGTGATCTTTAACTAGACCACAACACTCTTTTACAAACACTCTCACTCTTTTACAACTTCACCTATAGAAAGAATATGAAATTTTTGGCTCTATGAAGTGTGGTGAGAAAAGCTTCAGTTGTAGAGTGATATTAGAGATCAAACAACAACTGAAAAACCAATTTGAAAGAATGGAAATGAAAGCTTTAAACTATTTTTCTCTTTCACTTGAAAACAATGAAAACTTGTATTTTCTTTTTTTAAATAACTAAGGCCTATTCCCCACTATTTATAGGGAGAGAATAGGTTAAAAACTCTGATTTTTCCAGCTAATTTGATCAGAAAAAGAGTCCCAACAACTCCTAAAAACTCTGTAAAAGAGAAAACCAAAAACAGATTTTCAGAAACTCTAAAAGAGGAAAGAGCCGTTATGGCCTGTTGCAGGCCTACCGGTCGACTGCCGGTCGACCGGTCCCTGCTGGCAAAAGAGCCGTTGCGACTTCGGTCGACTGCCAGTCGACCGATCCAACAAAGGAAACACAGTTTCCTTCTATCGGTCGACCGACCCAGTCGACCGAAAAGATACAGAGAGCAACCATCTCTTTTCGGTCGACCGGTCTGTAGGTCCGGTCGACCGACAGACATGCACAACTTGTGCATGTCCGGACACAGCAGCCGGTCGACTGCCGGTCGACCGGTCTGCCTGAAATAGTCTTTTTCTGGGCAGATTTTTGAGATAGAAAATTTTGTAAAAATTCTTTTAAAAAATCTGAAGCTAAGTGTTATGCAGAAAATAGTTTATATCATGTTTTAAACAAGTTTTTGAAGATATAAAGCTTTGAGTACATGTATGTATAAACTAAGGCATAAACTTAGAAATAAACATTTTCAAAAACAAAGGAAACATACAAACAAATGTGTGTGCAAATCCTAGAGCCAAATTTCACATATTCTATCTTTAACAAAACTACACTTACAAACTTCTAGGTCTTCAAGACTTCAACATGGGCAATCTTCACTTGATCTTCAATATTGCACTTTGAGCCCAATTTGACTTGTCTTGAGTCCAATGTACCTTCCTTTAGGGAAGAATTCATCTCTTTAATCTATAAACCTGAAACACACTTAAACAACAATTTATATTAGTACAAATAACTAATATGTTTTGTAATCATCAAAATACACTAAACATGGGTTGATTGTAACCTTGGGCCAACAATCTCCCCCTTTTTGATGATGACAAAACATATGAGTTATTAAACAAATAAAAGAGGAAAGAGCTTGGAAAGCTCCCCCTTAAACAATGCTATGTATTTAACATGAATATGAACAACTATGTAAGCATACATAAAGCATTGAAAAATATCAATATCATCACCAAAAATAAACTATCATAAGGAATAACAAAAAAAACAAACAAAATTTAAACAAACAACATATATTTTCTCCATATATTTTCTCCCCCTTTTTGTCATACATCAAAAGGGTTAAAAAAAATTTTAAGACAAAACAAAACAAACATATTAGAAACCAAAACAAACAAACTAAGATATTTTAAGTATCAATCTTACATACATTCAATTCACCACAAATAAATGAAAATCTTGCATAATCTAAAGGTTTTGTGAAAATATCTGCAAGTTGAAAATATGTGGAAACAAAATCGATATCAATGTCACCTTTTTCAAAGTGATCTCTAAGAAAATGATATCTAATGTCTATATGTTTGGTTTTACTATGTTGATTAGCATTTTTGGTCATGTGAATAGCACTAGTATTATCACAATAAATCTTAACATGATCAAAATGTAAATCAAAATCGAGAAGAGTATGTTTCATCCAGAGTACTTGTGCACAACAAGCTCCGCTGCTACATACTCCGCCTCGGCGGTTGAAAGGGCTACACTATTTTGCTTCTTGGAAGACCAAGACACAAGACAATTGCCCAAGAATTGGCAAGTGCCACTTGTGCTCTTCCTATCTACCCTACAACCGGCATAGTCGGCATCCGAATAACTAGTCATGGTAAATTGGTTAGTTTTCGGATACCACAAACCTAAATCAATTGTGCCCCTAAGATACCTAATTATGCGTTTTACCGCTATGAAGTGTGATTCCTTAGGACATGATTGAAAACGTGCACATAAACATACGGAAAACATTATATCCGGCCTACTAGCCGTAAGATAGAGTAAACTACCAATCATGCTACGAAATAATTTGATGTCTACTTCCTTACCTTGTTCGTCCTTGTCAAGTTTCGTAGTGGTTGCCATAGGAGTCTTTGCTACTTTGGATCCTTCAAGCCCGAACCTCTTGATGAGTTCTTTGGTGTACTTGGCTTGGTTGATGAATGTCCCATCACTACGTTGCTTGATTTGAAGTCCAAGGAAGAAGTTGAGCTCCCCCATCATAGACATCTCGAATTCCTTTTTCATGCATGACTCAAAATTCTTGCAAAGTGAAACATTAGTAGATCCAAAATAATGTCATCAACATAAATTTGAACTATGAGGATATCTTGATCTATATGTTTGGTAAATAATGTTTTATCAACTTTTCCTTTCTTAAAATCATTTGAAAGCAAAAATGAAGACAATCTTTCATACCAAGCCCTAGGGGCTTGTTTCAAACCATATAGTGCTTTATCTAATTTATAAACATAATTAGGGTGTGTAGGATCAACAAACCCGGGGGGTTGTTCAACATACACCTCCTCATCAATATAACCATTAAGAAAAGCACTCTTTACATCCATTTGAAATAACTTAAAATCTTTAAATGAGGCATATGCTAAGGTCATCCGTATGGCTTCGAGCCGTGCTACGGGTGCAAAGGTTTCTTCAAAATCGATTCCCTCGATTTGAGTGTAACCTTGGGCAACTAACCTAGCCTTGTTTCTAACTACATTACCCGATTCATCCAACTTGTTCTTAAAGATCCATTTAGTACCAATAGTTGGTCTATCTTGGGGCCTAGGAACAAGATGCCATACTTGGTTGCGCTCAAATTGATTGAGCTCCTCTTGCATAGCAAGCAACCAATATGAATCGGCCTCGGCCTCGAGGACATTTTTAGGTTCTATGTGTGAAATAAAAGCAAAATTACCACAAAAATCTTGAATCTTAGAGCGAGTGGTTACCCCTTTTGATACTTCACCTATGACGAGGTCCTTGGGATGATGAGGATTGAATCTCCAATCCTTTGGTAGTGGTTGAGAGGGCTCCTCTTCATTTGCTTGATGTTCATTTCCTTGAGCCTCTTCCACTTTGGCTTCACTTCCATCACCATCCTTTGGCTTGTCTCCCATGGTAGAAGCATCCTCCAAGGTCACTTTCTCCAAACCTTCATCTAAAGCATCAATTTCTACACAATTCTTAACAAACTTGTTAGATTCCTCAAATTTAACATGAATAGATTCCTCAATAGTCAAAGTTGACCTATTGAAGACTCTATAAGCCTTACTAGTATTTGAGTAACCTACAAAAATAGCCTCATATGATCTAGCATCAAATTTTCCAAATTAATATTTGTATTTAAAACAAAACATTTGCAACCAAACACTTTGAAATAAGAAACATTAGGTTTTCTAGAAAAATACATCTCATAAGAAGTCTTAGTAGTATTTTTACATAGGAAACACGATTTGCAATGTAACATGAAGTATGAACGGCCTCGGCCCACAAATAATGTGGTAGACCATATTCATTTAACATTGTCCTAGCCATCTCTTGTAAAGTACGATTTTTCCACTCAACTACTCCATTTTGTTGTGGAGTTCTAGGACAAGAAAGTTCATGTTTTATTCCATGTTCCTCACAAAAAGTGGTAAAGGGAAGGTTAATGAACTCACCTCCTCTATCACTTCTTATTTTAATTATTGAGGAGTCATTTTCCTTTTCAACTCTTTTCTTAAAGGCTTGAAATGTGAAAAGGTTTGACTTTTGTGTTCAAGAAAATAAACCCAAGTAAAACGCGAAAAATCATCTACTAAAACATAAGCAAATCTACTCCCACTTAAACTTTTGGTTTGTGTAGGGCCAAATAAATCCATGTGGATTAGCTCCAATGGACGTGATGACATGATATCCTTAATTGATTTGAATGAGGACTTAGTTTGTTTCCCAAATTGACATGCGTCACAAACTCGGTCCTTTTCAAAGTTCAATGAAGGAATACCCTTCACCATTTCCTTAGAGTTAAGCCTAGAAATATGGTCAAATGAAACGTGGCCTAATCTCCTATGCCATAACCAAGAGTCGTCATCGAGGGCTTTTAAACATGTTATATTACAAGACATATTTAGCATATCTATCATATATACATTACTTTCACGAAAACCGGAAATACACAAACATTAGAATTTTTGTCAACTATTTTACAAGCAATATCATCAAAAATAACATTAAATCCTTTATCACATAATTGACTAATGCTCAAGAGATTATGCTTGAGCCCGTCTACTAAAACTACATTTTCAATTAAAGGAGAAGTGCCAAGCTTTACATTACCAATACCAATGATTTTACCCTTGGCGTCATCTCCGAAGGTGACGGTGCCACCTTCATGATATCTTGATAGGGTTGCAAAGTTGTTGATGTCCCAAGTCATGTGCCTTGAGCAACCGCTATCAAGATACCACAAACCTCTACGTCGTTGGGCTTTGGAAAGTACCTATATCATTTAAAACAATTGTTGACTTTGGTACCCAAACTTTCTTGGGTCCTTGAAAGTTAGTGTTACGAACCCAAACATTATGAGATGATGCACTTAGTCTATCATAGCAAAAATTAGCTAAGTGTCCTTTCCGTCCACAATGTGAACATGTGTACACTTTTCTATACATAAATGCATGGTGTGTATGTGAAGTGTGAGCATGCTTTGGGGGTTTACCATGATGCATAGGTTGTGTAGCATGTACATGAGCATGAGCATGAGCATGATGAACATTTTTCTTAGGAGCTTGTTTCTTAGGAAACATATTCTCCATCTTCTTCTTATCAAACTCACTACACTTTTTCAAAACAACATCTAATGAGTTTAATCTTTCCTTAAGCATGGCAATCTCATTAGAATCTACAAATGGGGTCTTTCCTTTACAAGCAATCTTATATTTTTCAAAATCATTTTTAGTGGAAACTAAAGAAGAATGCAAGTCATTATTTTCTTTAGAAAGATTTAACACTTGAGTACTCAAAGATTCATTATCCTTTTTCATTTTCAAGTACTTTTTCTTCATGAAGTCATAATTTTGAGAAAGTTCTATAAATGCTTCACTTAACTCATCCATGGATAAATCTTCATCAAAAGGAGTTGAGGGGGTTACCTTGCTTGTGCTCTCATTTGCCATGAAGCACATATTGGCGATGTCGATCTCCTCCTCGGATTCACTTTCGTCATCCCATGTTGCTTTCATAGCCTTCTTCTTGTATGGCTTCTTGGATGAAGATGGCTTTACTTGGTCCGGACACTCCGCTACAATGTGTCCCGGCTTTTGGCAATTGAAGCATATGATCTTTCTCTCTTCTTTGCCTCCTTGCCATCTCCTCCGTCCTTGGAACTTTGCCTTGTTGTACATCCTCCGGACGTTTTTGACTAGAAGTGAGAGCTCCTCGTCATCTTCTTCTTCATCATCTTCGTCGGAGTAAGTAGCATGACTTTTGAAGGCAATAGTCTTCTTCTTGGAGGGTGCCATGTCCTCCCTTGCCTTCCTCTCCATCTCATGGGTTTTTAAATTCCCAATGAGTCCGATGAGCTCAATCTCATCTTTATCATTGAGTTCCTTCAATGTTGTAGCTTTCACTTCCCATGATGGAGGAAGAGCCCGGATGATCTTTCTCACCCTTTGGTCGTTGTTGATGTCTTCACCTAGAGAAGAAAGCCCATTAGTAATCTTAGTAAATTAGTAACCATATCATCTATGGTTTCATGTTCTTGCATGCTAAAATTTTCATATTGGGACCGAAGAAGGTCTATCTTGGCCCTCTTCACTTGTGATGTCCCCTCATGTGTTACTAGCAAATGGGTCCAAATCTCATAGGCGGATTTGCAATGGATGACTCTAGCTATGTCATCATCATTGAGGGCTTGTAGGAGTGCATAATGAGCCCTAGCATTGGCATCAAACTCCTTGGTCTCAATTTCGGACCAAGTAGATTCATCACCATCGGGGGTACTAAATTGTTTAGTCACGGCCTTTGCAACTCGGCTACCTAGAGATTGCAAGAAAACGGTCATCTTAACCTTCCATATGGGAAAGTTAAGTCCATCAAACTTAGGGGGTGTCTTAATACCATCGGCCATGTTTACTATGTGGAAATGAATGAAATGATTAGCAATATGAGGATCTCTCTAAGGTTGTTAAGCCAAATCCTAGAGTCCAACCTCTGATACCAATTGAAATACACCTAGAGGGGGTGAATAGGTGTAATTGCTAATCTAATGATCTTTTTAAACTTATGAAATGAGTGATGCAACAATCTCTCAAAACACGACTAAGAGCCGAATACCCTTGCGAGGTTCTGAACTCCTTCCTCCCAATTCCCCTTAAATGGGTTAGAGGTGCGCAATGCAACCGTGTTGTATTGAGGTGTGATTGATCAATGCCAAGTATGATGATGAAAATGAAAGGCTCACAATGTAACACAACAAGTATAGCAACACAAGATTCCACAAGTAGAGGGTTAGTTACTCAAGCAAATAATTCAAGACAATATAAAAACAAGAGAAATTGAAAGCAAGAAGAACGCAAAGGCAATCGCAAACAAGGATGATTTGTTTCGAGGTTCGAGCCCGTTGCTCTAGTCCCCGCCTTCACCTCCGTGAAGGGTTTCCACTATCCCCTTAGGATCCCGTACAAGTTAGGCCTCCAAAGACCTCAAGCCCGTAGCTTCACCTTACAAAGAAACTCCACCGAGGAGCTTGTCTCCACAAGAACAAGGATTACAAATAGTGATCTTTAACTAGACCACAACACTCTTTTACAAACACTCTCACTCTTTTACAACTTCACCTATAGAAAGAATATGAAATTTTTGGCTCTATGAAGTGTGGTGAGAAAAGCTTCAGTTGTAGAGTGATATTAGAGATCAAACAACAACTGAAAAACCAATTTGAAAGAATGGAAATGAAAGCTTTAAACTATTTTTCTCTTTCACTTGAAAACAATGAAAACTTGTATTTTTCTTTTTTTAAATAACTAAGGCCTATTCCCCACTATTTATAGGGAGAGAATAGGTTAAAAACTCTGATTTTTCCAGCTAATTTGATCAGAAAAAGAGTCCCAACAACTCCTAAAAACTCTGTAAAAGAGAAAACCAAAAACAGATTTTCAGAAACTCTAAAAGAGGAAAGAGCCGTTATGGCCTGTTGCAGGCCTACCGGTCGACTGCCGGTCGACCGGGTCCCTGCTGGCAAAAGAGCCGTTGCGACTTCGGTCGACTGCCAGTCGACCGATCCAACAAAGGAAACACAGTTTCCTTCTATCGGTCGACCGACCCAGTCGACCGAAAAGATACAGAGAGCAACCATCTCTTTTCGGTCGACCGGTCTGTAGGTCCGGTCGACCGACAGACATGCACAACTTGTGCATGTCCGGACACAGCAGCCGGTCGACTGCCGGTCGACCGGTCTGCCTGAAATAGTCTTTTTCTGGGCAGATTTTTGAGATAGAAAATTTTGTAAAAATTCTTTTAAAAAATCTGAAGCTAAGTGTTATGCAGAAAATAGTTTATATCATGTTTTAACAAGTTTTTGAAGATATAAAGCTTTGAGTACATGTATGTATAAACTAAGGCATAAACTTAGAAATAAACATTTTCAAAAACAAGGAAACATGCAAAACAAATGTGTGTGCAAATCCTAGAGCCAAATTTCACATATTCTATCTTTAACAAAACTACACTTACAAACTTCTAGGTCTTCAAGACTTCAACATGGGCAATCTTCACTTGATCTTCAATATTGCACTTTGAGCCCAATTTAACTTGTCTTGAGTCCAATGTACCTTCCTTTAGGGAAGAATTCATCTCTTTAATCTATAAACCTGAAACACACTTAAACAACAATTTATATTAGTACAAATAACTAATATGTTTTGTAATCATCAAAATACACTAAACATGGGTTGATTGTAACCTTGGGCCAACAGCTGTTTCCCTTCTCTCTCTCTTGCCCTGTTTCTCCCTCTCTTTTACTCTATTGCTAGACGCGGCTCATCCCGCGTTCGAGCAATTCTTTAACGCGATCCTCGCGTCCTCGTATCAACACAACGCGGAGCCCATACCCGCGTCTGTGTCCTTCTTATATCAACGCGACGCAGAGTTCATACTCGCGTCTGCGTTCTCCTCGTGTCCTTACTATAACACGGTTCTCGAACCCCGCGTTTGTGGTAACCTGCGCGACGCGACTCCCGCGTCTGCGACCCCCGCGTCTTACTCTCAAACTCGCGTCCCCCTGTACATACTCTCTCCATGTACTTCTCTCTAGTTCTCTCTTTCTCTCCCCTCTCTCATTCTCTTTCTCTGTTGATTTCCTTCTCTTTCTATCATTTTCTCTCTAACGCACTAACGCGTTGATTTCCTGTATTCTGGTGATCGGGGATTTCACTATGTTTTCTGAAGACTTAGGCGAGTGTTCTCGCTTTTCTCTTGACTTTCCCATTTCATCGGGTCGACTTGTATTATTCAGGATTTATGCTGTTTGGAACTAACACTTTCTTTGATTGTGCTCAGCTATTATTGTATTACTTGCCAAGTACTCACTTGATATATTAATACTTGACATGTTTTTAATTGATACTTACCATCTACATGCTAATACCTGACACCTATCTATATCACTTGTCAACTGTTGTGTCATCACCTGACACCCGACTTGCTACTTGACACTTGCTTCTGACTATGACATGATTTATCACTTGCCTCTTGAAATATTAATACTTGACCTGTGATTATCACATTTACGGGAATACTATACTTGTTATCCTGCATTACATGCAGTGACTTGAATCTTGTACTTGTTATCCTGTATTACATATACAGTGACCTGAATTTACAATACTCATGTACTCCTGAACTCCTGATCATGTCTTGCACCTGCTATTCCCGTAAATTGATGATTACATAATAAATCATAAAAAGGGACAACTTGCATCGGGTCGGGGGAAACTTGCGGCTATAAATATATATTCGTGTTTACAGTGGTACTAGGCCTGTTGTGCAACTAAAACTTCCGGTCTGACCTGTGGGCCTCCAGGCGACCGAGGGGAGTGCTGGCTCCCTCCTTCTTGGTACCATCTTGATAAGGGCATTCTATAAGACCCTCCTGATCGCCTTGCGGCAGGTTCCGTCCACCTAGCAACGGAACAATCCTGGGCCGTGGTCCCGGGTATGTACGGGACCCACTGTAAACATTGTTCGTTGATACCCCCGTTGGTTTCCAATAACAATCTTGCTTTACTCAGATGTGGATATATGTGTGCTGGGACGCTAGTTCACATATCTAGACATCGGGGTAAGACGAGTAATAATAATAATAAAAGATGCCAGCTATGATCTGTAGTATGTCTTGCCATGTTTGCTTGTATCAGATTTTACTTCAGATTTCCAGTTTTATGATTATTATGTATACCTGTTCATATCCTGCCTTTTACTTGCCCCCTGCTCTTATCTTATCATACTATGAATCTTTCCTACTTGATATCACTTGCTGTATATCTACTTGCTCCTGCATGCTTGTGCCTACGACACGGTTTTCATGTTCATGATCCAGATTTATCGTTACACATGTGCTTATCCATACTCGCCATCTGGCTTTTGCATCACCACTCGCCGGGGAGTTCTGACTCCTCTGGATCCTCATGTCCAGATTTTGAAGCTTGGAGCGTGCGGATTCTCCCAGTTGCTGATCAGAGTGACGCAGCGGTAGCGTGGATCTCCAGCAGACCATCCAGAGCCCCATCCTTCCTGCCCCCCCTTGTTCGGCTCTAGAGTTTTCCTGTTATGACTATGAGCCTCCATTTGTACTATTCATACTTGTACATCTCTTTGTATTCTCGCATTTGCGCCTGCTGGTGATGTAATATTATTGTAATATTGGATCACTTCCTGTGATAACTTTGTAACTGTACTCATGTGTTGGAATGTATAATGCACCACGTGCTTCCGTACTCTGATTCTTTCTTGTACTGATGCTTAGCGTATATACGTGAGGGTATTTCTGACCTGCGTATATACGTCGCAGTGACGTCCCCGTATCCGCGGGATCGGGGCGTTACATTGTCACTAGATTAGCCGTACACCTATTCACCCCCCTCTAGGTGTACTTTCACAATGTTCATCGCATTCTAGTCAGATCTGGTTCTAAATTGATTTTTGATTGGTATTGTAAGAAAAATTATGATTATGCACAAGGACGTACATGTTGAAGAGCCGAAGCATATTGTTCGTATGTAATAGTAAAAATTGAAGTGTTGTATAAAAAATTATAAAGTTAGAGAATAAATTTACCGTCAATATAAAATCTAGAAATTATCTTTTTGCTATTTATAAATATCACGAATCAGATATAGGTAAATTTTGTAGTAAATTGCCGTCTAACCCAAGTGCTTTGGATTCTATCCTCATTAACTATTTACTTTTAAGAGTAATTATAGATTTATTAAACATTTACTATTTTTGCTGAAGATATTTTATTAGCCTCTGATTCAATATTATATTGTTATATTGTATGCAA
>JAVJIF010015746.1:0-94473 GCA_038442645.1 Agave tequilana
GATTGTAGCGCTCCAGAATCCCAAAGAAGTTATGAGAACTCATCGGGACGCCCCACTGCACGGCCCTGACTGCTGGGTACAGCCCCACACGCTTCAGCGGCCCCTCAAGATTGGTAAGGACAAAACCCCCATCCTGCCCCACCAGTAGTTCCCTGGAGAATGGACCCACCATACGCACGGAGTCGACAGGATAGTCACCCCTGCTTCTATGAAGGAATTGAGGAAGGTGGTAGCAAGCTCCGGGATCTCTCCAATTGAGATTTCAGGCTTGGACGACGCAGGGAACAGTCCGACAACTGACCCGTCATGACTATCATGGCGGTCTACCTTTTGGAGGCCAAAGTCACCAAGGGCGATCTCAGGGATATACTGGGAAATGTCCCATTCCATCTTCCGGGGACAGACATGTGTTGAAAGTAGGACATCGGGAACATCCTCTCCATGTCTGGAAGAAAGAATCTTCCGCCCTTTATCTCACGGAGCCATTTATAGGTCCCCTCAGACATACGACGGCCATCATCATAGATATGATCCCCAAAGAAGAAGGCAGGCTTCTCCAACCTGACGCCGTCATCCGTTTTGAGTGCGGCATCGGTCATAAGTGCCCGAAAGGTTCTCCTGTTAACATTAGAGAGCCTGCGATCCAGTAACTGGTCAGCAGTCACGGGGACACTCATTCTTTGCACAAAGGTCAAGCCCTGGTCGGCACCCCCACTGCGGCCAAAGTGGTGCATCTTGGCAAGTGAACCTGAAACATGCGGCACTGCAAAAGAAAAACACTTGGTCAGATACTTTGCCAAAAATAAGGGAAGACGCTAAGTGTTCATAATTCAAAACGCAGCCGAGACACTGGACGCAGGAGTTATCATCCGCGTCCAGACCTGCGAACTTGCACCAAACGCAGAAGAGATACTGGACGCAGGAATTTTTCGAATCCGCGTCCAGACCTGCAAAGCCGCGTTCTGCAAACCAAGACTTATGAAAATTCTAAGTACTTGGACTCAACGCCAGATTCTACAAAATCGGCGGTTGAAGACACAGAACGCAAGGATCAAATCCGCGTTCTGCAAACCAAGACTTGTGAAATTTCAAAGTGCTTGGACTCAGACGCCAGAGTCATCAAATCGGCGCTGATGGCACAAAACGCGGCATAAAACGCATGGATCAAATCCGCGTTCTGCAAATCGCGTCCAGAGACCTTCACAATTAGATGTTCTAAGTGAAGGATCCAGAATGCAGAGTTCCCAGCGTCGGATCATCAGGCCCGCGCCCCGGTTATCATCTCAAGGACAGCGTCCGAGAATCAAACACGATCTTGTGTTAAAGGTTCTTAGGGTCTATGAACATGTTTTAATGGCGGAACCCACGCCGAAGGTGCATTTTTACCTCGGAAAACACCCTCCTGCGCAGAGGAAGCATCTCTCTCAGCCTCGGCGACGGTCGCCCTTGAGGATGATGCAGTCGGTTTCGTCTTGGGAGCCATCGATGTTCAGAAATCCGAGTTCGAAGATGGACAGATGAACAAACAAGAGGAGGGAAGCTCTCTTTTCTCAGCAAATGCGTTCGAGAAGAAGATGTGTCTCTCTCTAACTGTTGCCTTTTATAGACACAGAGATTCGCGAAGATACGCAGCGTTTGGCCCAATAAACGCTGCAGCGAATCGCTGCCTGACGCGTGGAGCCAAATCATTGTTTGAACAGGAAGATCATGCGTCGCGACCCCCGCCACAAGTCAGAAGTTGACACGTGGAGCAGTTCATTTAATGAACCGGGAGATCCGCGCGCCAAAAGGCGAAATCTCGCCGTTTCCCCAGGCCAGCTGGCGGCGTAATCATGACATGGCACAGGTGCGCGCCCCAAAGTACGCGGCTCTTCGGTGGACATGCCCCGTCAGCATCATCATAAATGCACCCAGAAAATCGCGTCTGCATTTCAAGAGATGCGTCTCTCCAAAGTCCGCGTCCCCTCAAACGGGTCAAACATCGCGTCTACCCCATGGAAGTCGCGTCTTTAAGCAGTCTCTGCTTTTTCAAAAGGAAACCTGCGTCCAGTCTCCTGCTTCTGCAAGTCAGTTCAACAGTACACTGACGCAAACAGACAACCACCACTCCCGGCCAAAAGCGCACCCGTGACAGACTAAAAGCAATCGGGGAGGTCTAGACTGTGTATCTAGACACTCAACACGATCAACTCTGACGGCTTCAAAGAGTTCAACAGTACACTCACGAAGACCAATTCCAGATAAGATCAAGCCCGAAGCATCAACAGTCCAGTCATAGAGGCGAACACGGCTAAGATCCAAAGTATTCCGAAATCCGTCCCATTCAACTGCGGAATATCAGAAACTTTGGAGGGGGTTCTGTAGGCTGTCTAAAAATGACTAACAAACAAGCCATTAAGGAAGCAGTCTCAAGCTCTAGACGCGAGGAATCGAGGCCCGCGTCTCAGCATTAAGACGTGTTGGCTCTACACCCCGCGTCTCAACGCGTCGGCCCAAAGCCCGCGTCTCGGCATCAAGGCGCGTCGGCCCGACGCCCGCGCCTCAGCGTCCAGACGTGAAGGCCCGAAGCCCGCGTCTCAACTTTAAGGCGCGTTGGCTCGACGCCCGCGTCTCAAACTTCAAGGCGCGTTTGGCCCAACGCTCGCGTCTCAGTTGCAACTGCCCTGATTGCGGGGCCAGTCACCGCGCATGTAGCGGGTAGTGGCCCCTCATTCGGGAGCGTTTTCAGGAGGCACCTTCACCCCCTGAGACCCCTATAAATAGCCTTGTTTGCTATGGAAAGAGGGGAGCTTTGGAGAGATCGAAGCTTTGGAGAAGTCGAGAATTAAGAAGGTCAAGGCATCATCAAGATCGATCAAATTCAGGCAAGAGGATCATCAAGAGGGAAGCACAACTTCAACAACAGACAGAGGGAGGAGACTCTTCAGCGAGCTTACTGAGTACTAGCCGCTCTTCGCCTACCTCCTCTTTGAGAGTTTTGGTAGACGGAGCTGAGTTACTCTTTCTACCGACCGAAGAGAAGACCCCCGACGGTCCAGGACGGTCATCTGGTCAACGGAGAACAAGATTCACTCTCCACCGCCACACGAAGAACCCAGCATTAAACAAAGGGGGGATTCAGCTTCAACATCCTCCCTCCCTTGTAACTGGAAGGAAAAGTCTTGTTGTAATCTTTTCATCTGATTCAAAGAAATCTTTACAGCAATTCCCTCTTTCTTTTTCCGGCGCAAACAAAGCCGACGCGCTTTCTTGCCGGATCGAGTTTCTGTTCCAAGACATTAGCACCTTCCCGCGATCCTTCTTCGGGGCAGCCTCTCAGGTCCAACGACCCTGATAACTGAATCACTCCACCCGTGATGTTGTCAGGCTGGTTCACAATCAGCCTGTCATAACCCTTCTAAAAGGCAAAGGAATGGGCATCTTGAGGCCCTTCCTTATCAAATACGTGGCGCAGAACTCCTCGCGCCCACGCCTCCAGGAGATAGCGATTACAGAGGGCCTCGAAGCCTAAAAGGATACGCCAAATACCTACCGTCGCTCGACCGAGCGACCTTGAGAGCGACCCTGAAGTGACTCAGGACGTTGTGAACGAAAGTGGTCAGGAGAAGCTTCATCCCCAGCGCCAGGAACTGAGGAAGAATAAACACGCTGTCGTGGGGGACGCCACCGTGACATCCGTCTTAAGGGGCACCACTCCACCGTGATCTCATACGGCAGCTTGACGCCATTCTTTGCCAGGTACTCGAAGATGTCCCTTGGGTTAGAAGAGGCGTCAGCTTTGGATCGAAACCCATCGCCTCCCTCGTGCTCCAGTTAAACGTCCTCCCCTTGTCGTCTGACGCACCTCTACCCCTGGGCTCGGCGGCAGCGACAAACTTTCCCTTTACCATTTTTGAGGTTGATCGAAGATGCGGATCAAGATTGCATAAGTGAAGAAGAGGAAGAAAACGAGAAGATAAAGAGCTAAAGGCTTGTGAAAAACCCTAAGTTCAATTTTTCCCCAATTTAAAGCCAGCACTGACGTTATCGTAATGATGGTGAGGACTTAAATGTCCCTTCGTGTACCCGCCTGCTTCGCATCACAGTCGTTGCACGAACGCTGACGCGGTCGGTTCGTCTCCCAAATGACTATTACCTGCAAGCACGCACACAAATTTGACACGCCACACATGAATGCCAGCTTTTCAGACCTGACATTAATGCGTCAGCGCAAAAGGCAGAATTAACGCTTCAGCTGCTCCCACTATAATACCAAAGGTCAACATGACCCCCCGAGATGGCACGTCAGAGTAACCAACGCCTCCGACCACTCTGCGGGAATTGCCTCAGGACATGGATCAGTTTGCTCTCCTCCTCCTCAATCAGAGACTCTGAGGAGTAGGCGGAGGGGGCATCTGCAGTAGTCAATTCCCGACCCTAAAGCGAGATCTGGATAAGTGGTGAGCCCAGGGATATGAGGGAATGACACCATTCGACATTGATCGAGTGCCTCTGCAATCCAACCTCAAGTCAAGTATCTAAGAGCTCCAGGCTAACCCAGACTCGACGGGCCCAACATCACCTCAGATCAAGCGCCCAAGAGCTCAGGCCCAACCCAGACTCGTCGAGTCTGACATCACCTCTCGAACCACCAACGATCCTAATTCCCCCTCGGCATTGAAAGCTTCTGAAAGACTCCTCCAATACAGATCAGCAGCGGGATTCTCAAGAACTAAAAGATCAGATCTCAATTGCGTAGATTGAACAGATATCCCCAGCCAACAAATCTTATCTCCAGCTAAAATGCTTATCTCCAACCAACATATCTTATCTCCAGCCAACAGAACATGCAGTTACAGCCAACAAATCAGGACGTTGCGATTACGACCAACCACCAAGATTAAACGGTTATCCAAATTATCCAAAGTTTAACGAGAGAAGAGTGGAATGAACAAAATACTAGCGCACCTGTAATCACAGAGCCCCAGATTTTTGCTTGTAATTCTTTCGAATTAGAATAGAATATCTCTATTTCCCGTGATTTTTTCCTTTCGGGTTTTCACATTAAATCTCTCTACATTTGTTGTGATTTGCTCATCTGTGTGTGTCTCTTTACATTTTGGTGTATATGAAAAAGTCCTCAGAGAATTTTCCATAGTAATTATATTGGTCAGTAGTCAAAGGTTATATGTTCATACTTCATGGTGGAGCTAAGATTTATTTTAAGGGGCAACAAATACTAGATTAAATTGTAATCTAATTCAGCTATTTCCAAAAAGTTTCAACTTGACCTCTAGTAACATATAGTACATGGACTTCTAGTACAGAACTATCAACTAGCAAGTAGAAAAGAAAAAATAAGTATTTCTTATTGGTTGTCAAAACAAGTTTCTTAATGTTTATAATATATAAATTAATTAGCTCAACTTACTCCCTTCTCTTTGTCCTAATTTAGGTATTTTTTTTTCCTTTTCATACTTTACACTTCCAATACAATCTTGTTGTATTATCCGATAAGTTTGCAAAAAGGTTTACTTTTTTTTGGATATTCTGCAAGATTGAAGCTAGAAAATTGTTGTGCTGCAAAGACTATTTTCATTGGCATTATTTCTGCAGGATTTGGGGCCTAAGTATGAAGTTAAATTTTTATGAGTTAGTTCCCAGTCCTGCGACATAGTAAGAATATGTGAAGGTATTTCTCCAAAGTCGGGGGAGCAACTGCCCCACTTTGGCACCCCCCAAACTCCACCCCCCCCTCCCCCCCCCAAACCAAGAGTGGTATTGGTTTCACCACTATTCTCTGATACGGCATTACAAATATAATAAATAATAAGCATTACAGGCCAGTGCAAATGTATGTGCGGGTCAACAATTCAAGAGACTCAGAGAGTACCAAGAACTTGTGTGTTTACTCATTTATAAAAGGTGTCCCTATTCCAAAATTCATACCAAAGTCTCATATAAATTGGTAAAGTACAAATGAAAGCAATAAGTATCAGCATATCCATATTCTAAAATATATTGTTTGCGAAACTAATAGTGTCAGTAAAGAGAACAATGAAGTATATCGTATAGAGAAAATGATCATACACCATAAAAATTCAACACAAGGCATGATGCATTTAAAGGGGTCACAGAAGCAAGTAGAAAATAAACTGGAAGAAGATTCATTGGCAGATAAAACAACAACTATTTTATCACACTGGGGAAAATAAAGGTTGGCGATACAAACCCTGGTGGGAACTTGCTGTCTGAACGGGCTTCCACACGCAGCCACCACAGCATAACCTTCTTCCCACAGCTTCCAAGGGTTCAACGAAGGACGCATCATTCAACAAAACCAATGGGCTCTCAATCTCCTCTCCGTTCACACCCACCGAATCAAGATCCCTAGCCCAGTCAGGCTTATCATCAGCTTCTCTCCACACCAACCTCGAGTTCAGGACAAACCCAGCCCATTCCATCTTTGTCGGCAAAACTGTCCCCACATCACCAACAAAAGTGGCGCTTTTCTCCGCAAACGGCAATGAATTAAAGGTATGCCAGCCAACCAACTGGTTTGACGAATTGCAAGCTGGACCCTGAATGGGCACTGGCATGTTCTCCTTATCCTCCTCACTCTTCTCACTCCGAGCCAATGGGTCAGAATCCCCAGAATGAGCAAGGATTCCAAGAGACACAGCACCAACCCACTTCACCTTCTGTATCTCATCAAACAACTCCAAGCTATGCATGTTGCTGTCATCAGCAAACACCACAATCCCATCTAATTTCCTATCCCTCACAACCCTGATCAGTTGAACCCTGAACAGTTAGATCTAACAACAAACTAACAAGTCTTAAAACTGAATAAAAATTCAAACTTTTCCCACAAAGATCAAACCTGAGCGCTTCGATCCGCATCAAAGCCTCAACTTTATGCCGATCCGACCACTTGAGCGGCATCTCCTGATCGAAACCTATGTGAATTATCCTGATCAGCTTCAACTGAGCGAGCAAGTCCCCAGTCTCGTTCGAGATTCCGCCGGCCTCGACCACGATCCAGGTCAGATCATGCGGCACGAGCATAAGCGTGTGCATCAGCCCAGTGAGGTGCAGCGTCTGGAACGTCCTCACGTAGGTGGGGGTGACGACGACGACGGGCCTCGCGCTCTTGACCCCGTACTGGATCCGCTGCTCCTGCTGGACCCGCTCCATGATCCGGTGCGCCTTCATGGTCTCGACCGGGTCCGGGTGCGGCCACGGCCGGATCAGGATCCCGTGGCGGCCGACGACGACGCCGCTGGCGGTGAGGTTCGGCGTGAGCTTTGCGGGGAGGCTCAGGGTAAGGGTTTTGGAGGGGAGAAGGGGACGGGGACGTAGTCGGAGGCCGCCGGCGGCGAGGGGGAGGGGGAGGAGAAGAGGAGGAAGAAGAGGAGTCGGGAGAAGCGGAAGCCGAGGAAGAGGCTGACGAGGCAGCAGAAGGCGTGGAGGACGAGCCAGAAGAGAGAGGCGTGAGACTTGAAGGGGGAGTCGCCGGAAGCGGCGGCAGAGGGATCGGAGGAGGGGGACCGGAAGCTGTTGCCCCGGCGAGCCGAGCTCTTCATCTCTCTTCTCCCGCCCTCTCTCTAGAAATCGATCGATTGATTGCACCTGTTTTCTCTCTCTAGTGGGGAGTGGGTGTTGCTTTGAGCTGAAGTGAGGGAGAAAAATGGAGATTTGGTGATCGAGGAAGGAGAGACAGGGTCGGGTCGGGTCGTTTGGTGTTGGCTCCGATTTCGGACCAGAGGAAGATTCGGATCGAGTCGGGTCGTGTTGGGTCCGATTTCGGACCAGAGGAAGCATCTTGTTACAGCAGGAAGAGCGAGGAGAGAATATAATATAATATAAAACAGGCTGTCAAGAAAAATGTCAACGGTGGTAAGTACCGTTTCCGGTGCTAAATATTACGGTTAAATTAATTAATTAAAAATATAGTAGTTTATCGCTCATCGCTGTCTGACTGACCTTGGCGACTAAGGGCCGTTTGTTTCGCGTAAAACTCCGTAATTCGTAAATGACTTACTACCCATTTACAGTTACGGCGTTTGTTTGGACCGTAATTCGTAAAAGACTTACGTAACTCAACTAACACTCACTTATAACCCAGTTATCACTCACTTACAGCCCAGTTACAGTTAATTTTGTGGTCATACAAATTTATAATATTTTTTATATTAATATTAAAATTTTTTATATTTAACTTTTTTAATATTTATTTGCAGTATTAAAACTTTTAAAATCGCCAAATAGTTAATTTTGTGGTCAACTTTTTCACTTACGACTTATACATTACGACAACCAAACACCGTAAAGTACAATACACTTTCCCACTTTACAATTTTATATTACTAACCAAACAGCGTAAAATTTACATACATGTAACTAATTTACAATTGTAAAAGACTTTACCAATTACAACTACGAATTACGGCCAGTTACGACAACCAAACATAAATGTGTACTTGAGCGCTCCCAAGCGAGCCGGTGAGAAGTCACGAGGACGAATCTCTTTTATTACGGTGCTGCGAATCAAAAAGGTTTAATTAAAATCATGAGAGCTTGCAGTTGTAGTAGTTTATTATTTGTTGACCCGAGCATACGGAGACCGATTCAAGCAAGCGAACAAATTAGAATTATGACGTTTAGGCTGGCTCAATCATTAAGCAGAGATTAGACTATGAATGCTCTCAAATCTAATATTGAACTTCAATTTTTGTTTAAAATAAAAAAAGTAAGAGAAAATGAACTCTAAGGTGACCGGTTGGTTAGCCCAGCTGATGATACCCATTTCTCTTAAAAAAGAGGTTTCAAGTTCAATCTCCATAGTTGTTGAATGAGAAATTTAACTTGAGTAATTAGTAATGACTGTCAGTATACAGACTGGAGGGTGATCTCAATCATCTTTCGGGGGGAAAAATAAAATCTCTAAAGCGATAATTCACAACGTATTAGGACAATCTGTCTGTGTTATGACTTGTTGGTTAGTCCTGTGTAGAGCCTAACCTATGCGACATTAACACTCTCTTTCCCTGTAAAAAGTTGTGAATTCAAATTTCTTTATCAGGTACAAACCGAGTTACAATCTTTGTTAAAATGATAACATGAAATAAAATACTGAAATACAATAACTCGTAATTTTATGATTACAGTCTTGTCTTATTCACCAAAAATCAAACCATGAGCTCAGATAATTTTGTGTTACACTGCGGATAACTCATGGGACAATGGCACTCTCTTCCCTTATAAGAGAGGTTTGTGTGTGTATATATATATATATAGTTTGATTCTTTCTGATTTTTTTTGTTTTTTTGAAGGAACTCCATTGTTCCATTTTTAAATTCAAGTAATATTAATATGGGTTTTTTATTACTTCTTTTTTTAATTTCACCTTTATCAATTTAATTTCTTATGTTATTGTAGATTTCAATCATACTAGAACTGTTCCTCGCTTGTAGCGGGGGCACAAACACTAAAATAATGTAGACCATTGATAATAAATTTTTCATATAATTTATACTAAAATTTATATAATTGTTACACAATTTATAATATATAATTGATGATATCTTAATATTAGTTATATATTATATATGAATATTAGTTAATTAACATTATGAAAATAATATTATAAAATTATAAAATTATATTATGTTATAATTAAATATTTATAGTAATAATTTTAATTGTAGTATTAGATAATGTAGTATTATGTTATTATAAGGTTTCAATATATAAGTATAAATTAATATTATAATTATATAAATATAAAATATATACAATTAATATTTAATCTATATAATTAATAATGTATGTATTATATTATAAATAATATATAACGTGATATATTAAATATATATATAATATATGTAATATTAACTATACACTAGTTGATGATAAATAATATATAATATATTAAACAATTTCACTTATTTAATACTTTATGCAAATATAATATTAACTAATATATATTCAAATATAAGCTCATAAATAAATTATATACTATTAATATGTTATAATTGAAAGTTCACCTAGAGTGAGGTAAATAGGTGAAGTGCTAATCAAATACGGAATTTAAAACTTTCACATTAACACAAATGATTTTCAAAGAGTAAAATCGAATTCCTGATGAAGGGCTTTAGAACTTCTCCTCAAGATTCCTCTTTTATAAGAGTTGAGGTGATTCAATAGATCTCGAAGATTGAAACAAGTGTAAACACAATATCAAGCATATATTTATAAGAAATAAAAGCAACACAAGATAAAATAAGAGTAGAGTTGAGAGAGATAGCCAAACGCAAACAAAAGATATGTTCCGAGGTTCGAATACCAAGCTTTACGTCCCCGCCTTCACCTAAAGGGATTTTCACTATCTCCACTAACGAACTCCACAAAAGAAACAAACCTCTACACAAGAAGTGGACACAAAATCAATGAACATCTACACAAGAGGTGGGCACAAAGCTAATTACACCTCGACACAAGAGAGTAGCACAAAGCAATTTGAGAAATACAACACTTGGTGATCACTAAGACCACAAACTAGAAATCTCATAAAAACAATAAATCCTATAAGGATAGATAGAAATGATAGCGCAAGTTTGTGAGAAAATTAGAAGAATTGAAATGAGCTTTTAAGAGAACACTTGGGGAAAATTCTTTGAAAAAATAAAGAATTGAAGCTTGGAACTTGAATTTCCCAAAAACTTGTTTTCTTATTTTTTTTTTCAAAACTTTAAGCACAAATTTTTCTCAATCAATAATCTTTTCAAAATCTTCAAAACTCTTGTTTAAAACTCTCTCCAATTACCCTTATTTATAGGAGTAGAGTAGAGATAATTAAGGATTCAATCTAGGCATAAAACATGTGTTAAAACTCTAAAAAAGAGAAAAATACCCGTTTAGAAAAAGATAAAAACAAATTAAATAAAAAACTAGCTATTTCTAGCTGTTTAGCCAGAGACCGACGGTGGACCGCCAATGGTCAAAAATATAACTGTTAGGGTTGTCGGTCGACTGGACGGTCGACCGTTCCCAACATCTCTCTGGCGATCGGCCGCTCGGTCGATCAAAACAAACAGAGAGCACCAAGTCACTCTGCGGTCGACCAACATTCACAGCCCTAGGCTTGTGCACCACCGGTCAACTAGGCTGAGCTCAAAAACTATATTTTTTATTTTTAAATATACTTTTTAAATCCAATTAAATTCAATAAATCTCAATAAATTCTTTAAAAATAAGTTCATATAACTATATTAAAGTACAAATACGTGTGATAAAAATCAACATATATTACAATTATGTGAACTATTTTTTAGATGTTAAACATCATTTTGAAAGTATAAAAATTATTTTTCCAAAACTAAACTTTAAATTGAAAACCAAGTTTTTCTAAAACTTGTATAAATACTAAAATAAGTTTTCTAAACTCATTTGAAGCATAATGTGTATGGATAGAATCCAATACACATATAAAATGATGGGCCTGTTTAGTTAAGGGTGGAAGTGAGAAAGTGAAGAAGTGAGGAAGTGGTTATAGTTCCCTTTGGAACTTGGGAATTGGTTAGTAAGTTTTCTAGTGTTTGGATGTTGTTGGGAAGTGTGATTTGAAAAATGTTATGTCTTTTCCGGTATTTGGATGGTAATATGGAAGTGAAAGTGAAAAAGTTGACCACAAAGTTGACCGCAAAATACTATTAAAATAAAATTAATTAAGAAAAATAAAAAATAGACTATAATTATAATGCAAGTGAGATTTACATGATCAAAAAATTAACTGTTTTGTGCTACAACTTATTACAAATGAGATTTACATGACCACAAAATTAATTGTACCACTCTGAAAGTGAGAAAATGGTTGTGTAAAAGAGAAAAGGAAAAAGGATTTTCTTATTTTCCTTTTCCGGCGTTTGGATAGATAGGGAAGTGAGCAATTATACTTTCCCATTTCCTTACTTCCGCCCACTTCCTTGCAACCAAACACGCCCGATATGAACTTGTTTTTGAGAAAAATTTATTTATAAAACCAAAAACATATTCTAGTTAAATCGAAATGGGTTAAACTGAAACACCGATAGTTAAATCGAAATGGGTTAAACCAAAACACCGAAAGATTTTGATCTTAAAAAACCAATATTAAAACTGTGCGTGTACTTGAGCCATCAAGTATAATCTGAACTTTATACAAGATCTAGACATTCTTACAACTAGAGTCTTCTTCTTGATATGATAGTTATGCTTGAGCTCTTGAATCAATACGTGTTAGCTTCAAAACTTGACTTTGAATCTTTTATTGGAGTTAAACACTAACTAAAATCTTGATTGAAAATCTAAAACTTAAATGGCACAAGATCAATAGTATTATAACTATATGAGTTAATCATCATCAAAACTAGAGTGATAGGCCTTTGTGCCAACAATCTCCCCCGTTTTGATGATGATAAACCTCATGAAGTTATATATGAATGAATTAAAGATAAGCTTTGTAAAAGCTCTCCCTTAACTCATGCATAGCATAAAACATATAGATTATAATAGTAACAGTGGTAATAATTAAAGATGATTATAATTTATTTATAATAATAATAAAAAAGTAGAATGATTAATTGATAGTAATAATAATAAGTATTATATATATATATAGGTATATGTATATATGTGTTGTATGTATATTTATAGCGTAGAGTTACAATACATATAGGTGTAACTAAGTTAAGTTACACACACCTCTTTTCACCATACAAAAAATATTTTTTAAACACTTTGTGGGGACCACTCACATTAATTTTTATTTGTATCTCACCAAGCAAAATTTTTTGTAGTTAAAAATGGTGTGTGTAACTTAATTTAGTTACACCTATGTGTATTGTAACTCTACCTATATATATATATATATATATATATATATATATATATATATATATATATATATATATATATATATATGTATGTATGTATGTATGTATGTATGTATGTATGTATGTATCTGTACCTCAGCCGCCAGCTGAGAGAGTTCCTCAGCCGGCGATGACGTGGCCTAATCTACGCTACATATCGGTGGCAGAGTGTAGACGCTAAAAAAAATACAAAATCCCGCCTAAAAAACTGTCAATCAAGTTGACCAAAATGCCCTCATTTTTTACTTCCAATCAAATTGACCAATAATCCCGCCTAACCTAGCAAAAATTCATCCAGAAAAATTTTACCAAAAATATTTGTAATTTACAGACAATTTTTTGTTGAATTTAACTGCTGTTATAAATTTCCTAATTCATCTACATCAAAATTTAAAAGGAAAAAAAAGATTGTTGGATAATATTTCATGCGATTTTTAAATAAACTGTGACTATGGTCGGTCTTAGTACTAGAAATGCTTTATTGTCAATTTCTGTATAAAGGTATCTGTACCTCAGCCGCCATAATATTTCATGCAATTTTTAATGAACAGCGACTAAGGTCAGTCTTGATACTAAGAAATGTTTTATTCTCAATATATATTAAATACGATCAAGGTCATCGTACACATACATTTAAAAATATAATCAAAAATATATTATCAATGCGACTATAGTCACGGTCATAGTATAACACAACTTTCAATCTTATATCACGCGACTCTAACCGCAGACCTTTTAGCAGTGCGACCATGGTCGCAGTCTTATGTTGGCCCAAGAGGTTACACTCTCTTGTTTTGTGTTTTGATGATGACAAACCAAATAAGAGCTATTTGGTACTAATGAATTTGTTCAAGATAAGTTTCAGGTTTTGTACCATGTTTGGAGACCATTGGCTTAGCTTTTGCAAGAACTTCTAAGTTTCACATAGCAAGGAAGGCAAATTGCACAATCAAGGAAGGATCATAGAAGAGAAGGCACTAGTAAGGCATTGGATGGCTCAAAGACTTGAAGATTGCTCAAAAAGTATTTAATCATTGTATTTTTAGTTTTATAGTTTGTTAAAGAATAGTGGATAGGTTTGAAGCTCTATCACACACATTTTTGCGCACATGTTTATTCCAAAATGTTTTCTTATAATTTATACAAAAACATTTTGTTTACAAGATTTGGCCTACAGATATATATTTGTGTTTTATACAAATCTATGTTCAAAAGTATTTTTGTCAAAAACAAAATCTCCTTTATATTCTTTCAAAAACCTGATTTTTAACCTGTTCCGGTCGACCGACCGGTCGACTGATTCTATGTCAGGTTTGACCGGTCGACCGTGCAGTCGACCGAGGAACTGGCAGGTGCACGTATCCGTGTGCATGTCTGCCGGTCGACCGTGCAGTCGACCGATTGCAAGTCACTCTGCTCTCGGTTAAAATGGGTCGACCGGGCGGTCGACCGCTGGCCTGCAACGGTCACATTTTTGAACTTGCGGTCGACCGACCGGTTAACCGACAGAGCCGTTTGAACAGTAACGGGCATTTTTTTCTGAGCTGTTTATTTTTGTCTTTTTCTCACTTAAGTGAGTTTAAATGACTTGCTTTGGGTTTAATACATTCTGATTAGCCTTAAAAATGTTTTATCTTCTAACCCTAGCCCTCTCCTATAAATAGGGGTGTTTGGGGAGAGATTGGTTACACCTATTGATTACAAGAAAAATTCAAAAGTTTAAGGCATTCAAAAGAGCTTGATTTCTTGGTTTTTGTGCTGAATTTCTCTCTCATTTTCTGAAGTATTTTTCAAAAGAACTCTCTGATTTCATTTTCTTTTCTCCTTGCACACAAGAGCTTCATTCCTACTCATTGTTCTCTAAGGACCTTTTGTAAGGGAAGAGACAATTGAAAGAGAGAGTTTGTGGTCTTTTGACTACTCAGAAATTCCTTGTACTTGAGATTGTGGAGTTGGGTACTCCATTGTATTTGTGATCTTTATGATAGTGGAAGTAGCTAGAATCCTTCTGGGGAAGGCGGGGAGTAGAGCTGAGTGCTCGAACCTCGATAACATATCTTTGTGTTTGCGATTGGTTTACTTTTCCTTGTCATTACTTATTGCTTGAGATTGTCATTGCCATATTCATTTTCATTCATATTGTCAATCATTATCCCATACAACAAGGTTGCATTGCGCACCTCTAACTCATTTTACGAGGAAGCCGGAGGAAGGAGTTCAGAGCCCTTAATAGGGAATTCGGCTCTTAGTCTTGTTTTGGGAGATTGTTGCATTACATTTGCATCATAATTTTTAAATTGCTCTTTGATTAGCATCATCACCTATTCACCCCCCCTCTAGGTGATTTTCAATTGGTATCAGAGCTTGGACTTTAGGTTTTGGCTTAACATCCATAGAGAGATCCTTAAAATTTGCTAATCAATATTTCTCATTTCATTCATTCATCACTAGTAAACATGGCCGATAACATTAAATCCCCACCCAAATTTGATGGACTCAACTTCCCTATTTGGAAGGTTAGGATGACTATCTTTTTGCAATCATTAGGTAGTTTAGTGGCTAAGTCCTTGACCAAACCCTATGTAGCACCCGATAGTGATGAGAGCACATGGACCGACTTCAACTTTAGAGAATATGAGGCTAACTCCAAGGCCCAAAACTCCCTTTTAACCGCCTTGAATGAGGATGACCTTACACGGGTAATTCATTGCCAATCCGCCTATGAGATTTGGCAACACTTATTGGTCACACATGAAGGGACTTCACAAGTCAAGAGAGCTAAGATAGATCTCTTGAGGTCTCAATATGAATCATTTAAAATGCTTGATGATGAATCTATTGATTGTATGATTACTAGATTCACTAAAATCACCAATGGTCTTTCTTCCTTAGGTGACGTCATCTCCAACGATCAAAAGGTGCGCAAAGTGATTCGGGCTCTTCCTCCATCTTGGGAGATAAAGGCCACCACCTTGAAGGAATTGAACAACAAAGATGAGATGGACATCATTAGTCTCATTGGGAACCTAAAGACCCATGAGATGGAGAAGAAAGCAAGAGAAGAGGCCGCTCCAACAAAGAAGAAGTCCTTAGCTTTCAAGTCTTCATCCACTCTTGAAGACGATGAAGAAGATGAAGAAGAAGATGAGGAGCTCTCCCTCCTTGTGCGAAATGTCAAAAGGATGTACCGGAGGAACAAGCTCAACTTCCGGAGAAAATTTGAAGGCAAAGAAGAGAGAAGGATTATATGTTACAATTGCCGAAAGCCCGGACACATCATGGCCGATTGTCCGGAGTTCAAGAAGAAGATGACTTCCTCCTTTAAGCCTAAGAAGCCGGAAGAAAAGAAAGCTTACAAGGCCACTTGGGATTCGGAAAGCGAGTCCGAAGAAGAAGAAGGGGCGGATACCGCAAACATGTGTTTCATGGCAAACACACCTAAGGTAAACCCTCAATCTCATGATGAGGAAGATGATGAGTTAAGTAAGGAAGTTCTTGTACATGCTTTTGTTGAACTTTCTGAAACTTATGATAATAAGAAAATTGAATGCTTTAAATTACAAAAGGAAGTTGCTTTTCTTAAAATCAACTTGCTATGGTTTCCAAAGAAAAAGATGATATTACTTCCAACCTCATTTCTATTCAAAATGAATTTAGTGCCTACAAGGTTTCTTGTAAGGCTAAATTTCCTATTGTTGATGAAAAAGAAATTTCTTCTTTAAAAACCAAAATGGTTGATTTCGAGAAGGTTTTGAAAGATTGTGCTTTTAACACTAAGAAACTTGAGGAAAAATTTTCTAAAAAGCGCACATCACATGCTAAGATTCCTCATGCTCACACTACACCTAACACTTCTCATGCTCATGCTCACAAAGCTCATGCTCACAAATCACACACCCATTATGCTTTTAAATATGGTAGAGTATATAGATGCACATATTGTGATAAAAATGGACATTTAGCTAAGTTTTGTTATGATCAATTAAATAGATCCAATAATCTTGTTTGGGTTCATGGCTCTAACCCTCAAGGACCCAAGAAAATGTGGGTACCAAAATCAAGTCCTAAATTGTTTGATGTAGGTACACACCAAGGCTCCAAGACGTAGGGAGCGGTGGTACCTTGATAGTGGTTGTTCAAGACACATGACGTGGGATATCAACAACTTTACAACCCTATCAAGGTACATGGAAGGTGGCTCCGTCACCTTCGGGGATGACTCCAAAGGGACTATCATCGGTATAGGTAACATTCAAATTGGTGCATCTCCTATTATTGAGAATGTTGTTTTAGTTGAAGGTTTGAAACATAATTTGCTTAGCATTAGTCAATTTTGTGATCGTGAACTTAAAGTTGTTTTTGATGATTGTTCTTGCAAGATTTTTGATATTAAAACAAATGATTGTATTCTCACCGGTTTTCGTGATGATAATGTTTATATCATTGACATGCTTAATATTGAGTGTTCTACTAAATGCTTGAATGTTTTTGATGAAAATTCTTGGCTTTGGCATAGAAGATTAGGACATGCTTCTTTTGAACATCTTTCTAGGATTAATTCAAAGGAATTGGTGAAGGGTATTCCTTACTTGAAGTTTAAGAAAGACCGCATTTGTGGTGCGTGCCAACTTGGGAAACAAACCAAGTCTTCCTTCAAACCAATCAAGGATATCATGTCAACTAGGCCTTTAGAATTAATTCATATGGATCTTTTTGGACCTACTAAAACTAAGAGTTTAAATGGTAGTAGATATGCATATGTTTTGGTTGATGATTTTTCCCGTTTCACTTGGGTTTTCTTTTTGGAACACAAAGATCAAACCTTTTCTCATTTTAAGATTTTTCGAAAAAGGGTTGAAAAAGAAAAAGGTTTTCCGATTTTGAAAATAAGAAGTGATAGAGGTGGTGAGTTTGTAAACCAACTCTTCATGACTTATTGTGATGAAAAGGGAATTAAGCATGAAATGTCTTGTCCTAGAACTCCACAACAAAATGGAGTTGTAGAAAGGAAAAATAGAACACTTCAAGAGATGGCTAGGACAATGATAAGTGAATACGACCTCCCTCAATATTTATGGGCCGAGGCCGTAAACACCGCATGCTATATATCTAACCGTATTTATTTGTGTAAAAATTCTTCCAAAATATCTTTTGAAATGTATCACTCTAGAAAACCTAATGTTGCTTATTTCAAAGTTTTTGGATGCAAGTGTTTTGTTTTAAATACTAAAGAGAATTTGGGTAAATTTGATGCTAAGGCTTATGAAGCAATTATTGTTGGATATTCTACAACTAGTAAAGCTTATAGAGTATTCATTAGATCTTCTCGTACCATTGAAGAATCCATGCATGTTAAATTTGAAGAATCTAATGTGGTTGTTGAGAATGTTGTAGAGATTGAACCATTAGGTGAAGACATGGAGAGACTATCCTTGAAGGACTCACCCGCTCAAGAAGAAAAGTAAGAATCTATTGGTGATGTTCAAGAGGATAAAGAGGAAAGCTCTCAACCGCTTCCTAAAGCTTGGAGATACGCTACAAATCATCCTAAGGAGCTCATCTTGGGTGATGCATCTAAAGGAGTCACAACGCGCTCCAAACTCCATGACCTATGTGGTAACTTTGCTTTCATTTCTCATTTTGAACCCAAAGGCATTCTCGAAGCCGAGACGGACCCATATTGGTTGCTTGCCATGCAAGAGGAACTCAATCAATTTGAGCGCAACCAAGTTTGGCACCTTGTTCCTAAACCCCACGATAGACCAATAATTGGTACTAAGTGGATCTTTAGAAACAAGATGGATGAGTCCGGAAATGTCATTAGGAATAAAGCTAGGTTAGTGGCCCAAGGTTACACTCAAGTTGAAGGAATTGACTTTGAGGAGACCTTTGCACCCGTAGCACGGCTTGAAGCCATACGGATGACACTAGCTTTTGCATCTTTCAAAAATTTTAAACTTTTTCAAATGGATGTGAAAAGTGCATTTTTGAATGGTTTTATTAATGAAGAAGTTTATGTTTCTCAACCTCCCGGTTTTGTTGATCATGTTCATCCCGATTTTGTTTTTAAACTTGATAAAGCTTTATATGGATTGAAACAAGCTCCTAGAGCTTGGTATGAAAGGCTTTCTAGTTTTCTTATTTCAAATGATTTTATTAAAGGTAAAGTAGACACCACTCTATTCACTAAGCATGTTGATAATGATATATTAATTGTGCAAATTTATGTTGATGATATAATTTTTGGTTCTACTAATGAGCTTTTGTGCAAGGATTTTGAAAAGGTAATGCAACTTGAGTTTGAAATGTCTTCAATGGGTGAGCTCAATTTCTTCCTTGGACTCCAAATCAAGCAATTGTAAAACGGGACGTTCATAAGTCAAGCCAAGTACGCAAAGGAACTTGTAAAGAAGTTTGGACTTGAAGGCTCAAAGACTTGCAACACTCCCATGGCAACTACAACCAAGCTTGATAAAGATGACCAAGGTAAAAATGTTGATATTAAATTATATAGAAGCATGATAGGAAGTCTTTTATATTTAACGGCAAGTAGGCCGGATATCATGTTTAGTGTGTGTCTTTGTGCTAGATTTCAATCGTGTCCTAAAGAGTCCCATCTTATTGCGGTAAAACGCATTATTCGTTATATTAAGGGCACTATTGGGATGGGTCTATGGTATCCGAAAACCGGAGATTTCTCAATGACGAGTTATTCGGATGCCGACTATGCGGGTTGTAGAGTTGATAGAAAGAGTACTAGTGGGACATGTCAATTTCTTGGTAATTGTCTTGTTTCATGGTCCTCTAGGAAACAAAATTCCGTAGCACTCTCAACCGCCGAGGTGGAGTATATTGCCGCAGGGGCTTGTTGTGCATAAGTCCTTTGGATGAAACATACTCTCCTTGATTTTGATTTGCATTTTGATCATATAAAAATATTTTGTGATAATACTAGTACTATACACATGACTAAGAATGCAAATCAACATAGTAAGACCAAGCACATTGAGATTAGATATCACTTTCTTAGAGATCATTTTGAGAAAGGAGATATAGATATTGATTATGTTTCCACGGATTTACAACTAGCCGATATTTTCACTAAACCACTTGATTTTGCTAGATTCTCGTTTATTTGTGGAGAACTTAATGTTTGTGTTATTGAATAGACATGTTTTTCATAACCCTTTTTGATGTATGACAAAAAGGGGAAGAATAAGTTTACATGGGACAAAAATAAGTTCATTTGGTCTTGGTTCCATATGAATTTATATGTTTTGGTTTTATGAGTTTTTGTTATGAGTCTTGTGTTTTATGAATTTGAGAACTCTTGTATTTTGTGTTTTATTGGTATTGTTTCAATTTGGTTTCAATTGGCATCAAGAGTATGTTTTTGTGTTTTTAATAAATTCTTGTGTTTTTTTATATAGCATAAATATAGCATAATTTGAGGGGGAGTCTTCTCCTCCCCCATATTTTTATCTATAGCCTATTTGTTTTGTCATCATTAAAAAGGGGGAGATTGTTGGCCCAAGAGGTTACACTCTCTTGTTTTGTGTTTTGATGATGACAAACCAAATAAGAGCTATTTGGTACTAATGAATTTGTTCAAGATAAGTTTCAGGTTTTGTACCATGTTTGGAGACCATTGGCTTAGCTTTTGCAAGAACTTCTAAGTTTCACATAGCAAGGAAGGCAAATTGCACAATCAAGGAAGGATCATAGAAGAGAAGGCACTAGCAAGGCATTGGATGGCTCAAAAACTTGAAGATTGCTCAAAAAGTATTTAATCATTGTATTTTTAGTTTTATAGCTTGTTAAAGAATAGTGGATAGGTTTGAAGCTCTATCACACACGTTTTTGCGCACATGTTTATTCCAAAATGTTTTCTTATAATTTATACAAAAACATTTTGTTTACAAGATTTGGCCTACAGATATATATTTGTGTTTTATACAAATCTATGTTCAAAAGTATTTTTGTCAAAAACAAAATCTCCTTTATATTCTTTCAAAAACCTGATTTTTAACCTGTTCCGGTCGACCGACCGGTCGACTGATTCTATGTCAGGTTTGACCGGTCGACCGTGCAGTCGACCGAGGAACTGGCAGGTGCACGTATCCGTGTGCATGTCTGCCGGTCGACCGTGCAGTCGACCGACTGCAAGTCACTCTGCTCTCGGTTAAAATGGGTCGACCGGGCGGTCGACCGCTGGCCTGCAACGGTCACATTTTTGAACTTGCGGTTGACCGACCGGTCGACCGACAGAGCCGTTTGAACAGTAACGGGCATTTTTTTCTGAGCTGTTTATTTTTTGTCTTTTTCTCACTTAAGTGAGTTTAAATGACTTACTTTGGGTTTAATACATTCTGATTAGCCTTAAAAATGTTTTATCTTCTAACCCTATCCCTCTCCTATAAATAGGGGTGTTTAGGGAGAGATTGGTTACACCTATTGATTACAAGAAAAATTCAAAAGTTTAAGGCATTCAAAAGAGCTTGATTTCTTGGTTTTTGTGCTGAATTTCTCTCTCATTTTCTGAAGTGTTTTTCAAAAGAACTCTCTGATTTCATTTTCTTTTCTCCTTGCACACAAGAGCTTCATTTCTACTCATTGTTCTCTAAGGACCTTTTGTAAGGGAAGAGACAATTGAAAGAGAGAGTTTGTGGTCTTTTGACTACTCAGAAATTCCTTGTACTTGAGATTGTGGAGTTGGGTACTCCATTGTATTTGTGATCTTTGTGATAGTGGAAGTAGCTAGAATCCTTCTGGGGAAGGCGGGGAGTAGAGCTGGGTGCTCGAACCTCGATAACATATCTTTGTGTTTGCGATTGGTTTACTTTTCCTTGTCATTACTTATTTCTTAGATTGTCATTGCCATATTCATTTTCATTCATATTGTCAATCATTATCCCATACAACAAGGTTGCATTGCGCACCTCTAACTCATTTTACGAGGAAGCCGGAGGAAGGAGTTCAGAGCCCTTAATAGGGAATTCGGCTCTTAGTCTTATTTTTGGAGATTGATGCATTTCATTTGCATCATAATTTTTAAATTGCTCTTTGATTAGCGTCATCACCTATTCACCCCCCCTCTAGGTGATTTTCATCTTAATATAACACAACTCCAATCTTATATCAAGACTGCGACCCTAGTCGTATTCCTTATTCGCATAGAAATAATATACGAAACATGCTATCGTTAAGCACTGCGACCATAGTCGCAGTCCTTATTCGCATGCCATATGTAACATGTAACACCCCAGATTATTAACCCCAATTTAATAATATAAATCTTGGATTATTAAGACTATATAGAATATGAGAAAAAACTTGATATTGATTAATTGGGTATGTAATTAATTTAAATAATTTTGAGAATTTTGAATGGTATGTATGAATATACATACATCATAGTTATTACGCACATAGTACTTCAATGTATAGATACACTAGTATGATACATGAAATATATGTATTTATCAAGAAAACATAACCATGAGAATTTTTTTATATTTTTTTGTTAGTGGAGAGAGTATGTGTGTATGGGAGGGAAGATCAAGGGCCTAAATCTTCTTGATTTGAGAATGGGAAACTTGGATGAAATTGGCCATAGTAAACTTGTAATATTAAATGGGATTGGATCTTAAAGAGTACAAGAAGAGTTCATCTTCTTCATCCTCTTTCTAAAGGAGATTTCTCCATGGAAAAACCCAAAGATCCAACATTTTCTCTATCCTTACTCTCTATTTTTCTCTTACCTTCTTTTCCTCTCTCTCCCCCCCCATGGATCTGGACAACGCGCGAAGGCCAAGGCCGGCAGGCCATGTGGCAACCGGTCGGAGTTTGGAGGTAGAGGTGAGTGGGTTTTCTTTTCTTCTTTTTGCTCATTTCTCAAATCTTCATCTCTTGTGATTCATAGATCTTGATCTCTTGTGTTTTGAGTGGACTTTACTTTGATCTATTTATCCTAATCTTTTTTTAAAATTTCATGACTTATTAAAGTATGTAGTGGGCTAATTTTGATCTTGAGATTAATGGGTTAATCCAATTGCATATAATTGATGGGAAGAAATGTTGCATTGTAAGGTATATCATGTAGTGGGGGAGATCTTATCTTAATCCAAGTTTATTTGTTAATTTTGAAATTTTAGAGAAATTCTCATGAATATATAATGATTAAAATATATCATTTAAGGGAGCCTTCAATCTATGTTTCCCTATTTTTCCTTGTAAAATTTTCTGGACAAAACAATCATTTTGAGTAAAATAGTGGATCTTCCATATAGGTGCAGAAATCTGTCAAATATCATAACTTGTAAAATTAGGCTCATTTCACCAGTGTGTTGGGGGTAAATGGTATTGTGTTATATATCTTTGAAAAGAAAATCGAGTCTACTTTCCAACGGTTCATACCATGTCCTTATTGGATACCTGTACCTTAAGTTGTGAATGAAATATTGCATGTTGGTCGAAACTGTCGTGCTGCAGAACTCATTCACAGCTGATGAGTTTCTCAATATTTGGAACAGTTTAGTTAAATAAAACCTATCATAAAATATATCATTGGAATGTTAGTGGAGTCTAGTTTCTAATAAATCTTTCCTCGTTCTATTCCAATATGTATAATAAATGTTATGATAAGAACTTTGTTAGTTATCCGAAAAAACTGAGCCACAAAATGTATTTAAGCAATAAGTTCATGACTAATGATCTCTGCTAATTCAAACTACTTATACTAGGTGATATACTGCCTAAAAGATATAAAAAGCCATAAGAGTACCTTTCAGTGGATTATGTCATGTTCCGCTTGGATGTATGTGATAGAGATTTTGTCGAAGCACAACAAATAGATTGAGGGATTGTCGCCAGAGTTGATTGATACAATCCATGAATCTAGAATTTTGCAGTAAGGTATGAACCTTGATCTAGTATTATTGTTGTAAATTATTTTCTATTGGGAAACTAACCATATGTGAGTTAGATCATGTTATCGTCAACCAAAAAGAAGACTTACGCCAAGTATATATGTTGTAATTGGGATTAAGATACTTATAAATATGCTAATTGTGTAACTGGGAGTCAAATTATAGGTTATGCTAGTAAATTTCGATGGATGTGGATTACTTAACCAATCATGAATGATTGTTGCACACGTTGTTCTTGACTAAGAGTTTTCGTGTGAACTCTTAATTGAGTTCTAAATTTATTGAAAGGATCAAGGCATTGAAGTGAAGAGTGGAACCAAATTATAAATTGACAAGTTAAGAAATTGAGATACAGGATTTGGAATATTAGAATAACAAGGTATTTCATAGCCTTCCATCGTACTTTAAATCGCTCAGAACTCCCTACTAATCTGCTATATACATTTAGAGGGTTGACTTAGAACATTCCATGGTAGATAAGACATATGTTCCTGTGGCGATATAATATTCATTGATTCCTTACTTGTTTTGGTAACAACCTGAATAATCCTATTGAGTGTCGTAAAATAGGAATATGTAAAAGCTTAAATCAACAATTCAAGTTCCTCTAAATATAGGAAGCTTGGCCCATCTGTATCTAATATTTTTCAAATATTCCTCTAAAAGATTAAAGCTCACGATTAGTGCTCATTCATTATTTTCTTGGGAATTTCTTCGAAGGATTCTGTATAAGTACTCAACATTTTGTCTTGTAGCCTTCATTATTAGAACAGTTTTCTCCATCTGGGTCCTGATCAGCAGTTGCAGTAAATGAAATCCTAGTTCTATTGAAATGGTATTAGTATAACACTTTTCTCTTGAGCCTTATCATGTTAAATTTATAACGTTTCGTATTCTCTACTTCAGGCAGCGGAAATCGTCCAGTGACTGGTTACAATTTCATGAATAGCGCATGTATCCGCCCACTTACATTTGATATTATATATCGTGCTTATTAAGTAAATGAGCACTCTTTTCTTTGGTCTAAGATACCTTCTATCAAGTCTCATCGCCTATTTTCCTTCAAGTAGCTTCCAGTGATAAGGAGATGAGTTGAAAGTTTCTTGTGAAGGCATGGATTTCGAACTTATCTAGTGCATATACATCAAGCCTATGATAGATACTGTAAGTGAGCCTATGAACTAGTTCTCACATGTCAGATATTTAATCCTTGTGTGATACTTGACAATATATAAAACTATGTTGGATTTAAAAAAAACTAAGCTTCAATTTGAAAGGGCAGCTAACTGGTATAACAATTGTGGAGTTAAATTAGTATTAAAATCATAAATTAATGCGTCAATTAATAGAGATGGAATATTTAGGAAGATTGATAGTTGAATAGAGTATCATGAGTTGTGTGACACTAAATCGACAAATGTATATGTACATATGAGGCACACACAAAAATTTGAGTTAAGTAGTTGGTTACACCATTAAGAAGTATAAACGTAGGAGTGATGTCTTACAATACGCCATGGGTTAGACGATAACTATGACGATTCAGGTTATTCTAGTTTTTATGAACAAATTCAAACCCACTTAGAACACCATATAGAAAGTACACATATCATATATTCGCATATATAGCTTTATAAGGTAAAAGAGAAGCTTCACCACTTTGATTGTAAGAGAGTGGTCACAGACAAATTGACTAAAATAATATAACTTTTTGAATTGGTTTTACAATAAATTTTACAGATATACTGTTGGGAACCAAATTAATAAATGGAGAGAACAGTAAGCCATGAAAACTTGCTTCCTGTTGGCTTAACAAGTGATATATAAAAAGCGTTACATATATATTAATGGTAATACACATTTAGTATAATAATCCATGTGACTATAAAGAGTTGTAAGTGTTCCATCAAGAATTACGCTAATAATCTATGAATTTGAGATGATTAATAGATCATTACTGTTAGTGATTGATATAGTTATTAATATATGATTATATATATGATTGTAGTATGCTATATAATCAGAGGAAGATTGATAATTGTTTCCTATACATATTATCTCTGTGCATGTATCGTGTGTCTATATGTTGAGTATTGTTATTAATTGTGATGTTGATCATATTCTGGATAAAATTAACGGTATATGTGTGGTGCAAGTTAAAGAATTGAAGTAAAAGACCGGGTAAGTTGAACTCGTTGTTATAAATAAGCTCAAAAATATGTGAACATGATGGTTTGTAATATTTTGACTTGCACATAGAAATTGTACGTATATGTTGTGTGTTTCTATATTTATATATATTTGAAGGAAGAGGCCGATGGGAGCCGGTGGAAGGGGAAGACGGTGTTTCTGTTTTATATATGTGTGTGTATATATATATGTATATGTATATATGTGTGTATGTGTGTGTGTATATGTATATGTATATATGTATATATGTGTGTGTGTGTGTGTATATATGTATATATGTATATGTATGTGTGTGTGTGTATATATATGTATATGTATATATGTATATATGTGCGTATATATATGTATATATGTGTGTGTGTGTGTGTGTGTGTGTCTATGTGTGTGTGTGTGTGTATTGAAGGAAGGGGCCAGCGGGAGCTGAAAGGTGTGAACATGGGGTATCACATTGTGTGTTGTTAAACGAAGGAAGGGGCCAGCTAGAGCTGGTAGGTGTGAAGATGGGGTATGAGACGGGCCATGTGTCATAAAGTAAGATATGCTTATTCAAAATGAATAATATTATATGCTTGTTCTTTATGCAGGACTGTGAAACTCTACCTTATTATAGGAGATAATAAAATATTATATGATGGGTGATAGTGTATGGGTTAACCCATGCAGTACTTGAAGGGTGATATGATATACAACATATAAGCTTGTTTTGTGATATATGTATTATCTGGATTAACTAATTGTGATTTGTACACCATAGTATATAGTGTATGGATTATGAACACATGAAATGAATCCGATGATAAACTAAGTCACTAAAGTAGAGTATTCCATACAACTCATAAACCTTGGCGATTTAAGTTATAGAGTCATTGACTGAAGGAGTCAGGTCATTTTGCCAACCATTAAAATAGTTGGGTTAACTGTTTATCTTGATATAATTATTTCTTCTCTTTATCTATATTCGCATTGCCATTTGAAGAATAACATATTTCCTTTTATTTTGACAAGTATATCATTCTTTTATCTCCTTTTTCTCTCCTCACTGAGCTGTCGAGCTCACTCCCTCCCAGTTTCATATTTTCAGGTTACGGCAAGATGGAGCCCAACTTAGGTTTGGGCGTTTTGAGGAGAAGTTTCATTATTAGTAAACTTATTACATATATAGTTATGTGTTTGTAGACTGTCCAAGAATCACCGAGGACAAGTCATCAGAAAACAGAGTCCAAACTCCATAAGTAAGACTAATCATGGCCATTAATACTACAGTACCAAGACGCAAGTGTCGAAACTCGCGTCTCTGCTTCACTGCAATGGCCAAGACGCAGATCTTGAAAGTCGTGCCTCAGACATCTATGCAATGCCAAGACGCAGAGCCCGAAGCCAGCGTCTTACAGGAAACTTGACACAGAACTTGAAGCTCGCGTTTCCCAAGCGTTACCTCAACGGCAAAATGCGAGACTCAAAACCCGCGTCTCGGTTATAACTGCCCCCATTACTGGGTCAATTATTACCCACATAATGAGGGAGTTGACCCCCATTATAGAGAGTTTTTAGGGGACAGTTTTACCCCTGAAACCCCTATAAATAGCTCAATTTGCTATCGAAGAGGGGTCGATTTGGAGAATCTTGATCAGAGACTCTAACTGAGGAATACAAAAGAGTGCAACTCTTCTAACAACTTGTTGAGTACAAGTTTGTTCTTGCCCTAAATCTCTTTGAGATTTCATCGGACAGGAGCTGTGTTACTCTATCCATAATCTAAAGAGAAGATTCCCAGAAGACTATGACGCTCACCTGGTCAACAAAAAATAAGATTCACTTTCCACCGCCACATCAAGAACCCGGCACTAAACAAAGGGAAGATTTGAGCTTGATATCTTCCCTCTCTTGTAATTGGGAGTTTTGAGATTGTTGTAACTTTCTTTACAGTCAACTAAAGAATTTACGCGCTTTCAATTTTTCCCCATCAAACAGTGTTACTACTTTGAAAGATTTTTGTAACGCCCCAATCCCGGCGGGTACAGAGACGTTACTGCGACGTATATACGCAGATCAGGAATACCCTCACGTATATACACTAAGCATCAGTACAGACAAGAATCAGAGTACGGAAGCACGTGGTGCATTCTACATTCCAACATATGAGTACAATTACAAAGTTATCACCAGATATGATAAATATTACAAGAATATTACATCACTGATAGGCGCAATTATGAGAATACAAAGAGATATACAAGTATGAATAGTACAAATGGCGCTCACGAGTTACAACATAAAAACTCGAGGGACGCGCAGGGGGTCTGGAAGGATTGGGCTCCGGACGGTCTGTTGGAGATACACTCTTCAGCTGCGCCACTCTGATCAGCATCCGGGAGAATCCATACGCTCCAAGCTCCGAGACCTGGACATGAGGATCCAGGGGAGTCAGAACTCCCCAGCGAGTGGTGATGCGAATGCCAAGTGGCGAGCATAGATAAGCACACATGTATCGATAAATCTGAATCATAAACATGTATTGAAAACTGTGTCGTGGGCACAAGCATGCAGGAGCAAGTAGATACAAAGCAAGTGATATTGAGCAGGAGAACACATGGTATGATAAGATAAGAGCAGGAGACTGGTGGAATAGAACACAAGTGGTAAAGTAGGATATAAGTAGCTATAATACAATAGCGGTCATGAACCGGAAATCCGATGTAAAACCCGAGGAAAGCAAACTCGGCAAAGCATATAACGGATTCATAATTGGCATCTTTTATTATTATTATTACTCGTCTTACCCAGTTGTCTAGATATGTGAACTAGCATCCCAGCACACATATATCCACATTTGAGTAAAGTAAGGTTATTATTGAAAACCAATAGGAGTATCAACGAACAATGTTTACAGTGGGTCCCGTATATACCGAGGACCACGGTCCAGGATGTTCCATTGCTAGTGTATGGAACCGGCCGCAAGGCCTACATGAGGGTCTTATAGGTAGCCCTTATCAAGATGATACCAGGAAGGAGGGAGCCAGCACTCCCCTCGGTCGCCTGGAGGCCCACAGGTCAGACCAGAAGTTTTAGTTGCACAACATACCTAGGGCCGCTGTAAACACGAACATATATTGATAGCCGCAAGTTTTCCCCGACCCGATGTAAGTCGTTCCTTTTTATGATTTATTATGTAATTATCAATTTACGGGAATAGTAGGTGCAAGGCATGATCAGAAATTTAGGAGTACATGAGTACTATAGATTTAGGTCACTGTATATATAATACAGGATAACAAGTACAAGATTCAAGTCACTGTATGTAATACAGGATAACAAGTATAGTATTCCCGTAAATGTGATAATCACAGGTCAGGTTTTAAAATATCAAGAGGCGGGTGATAAGTCATGTTAAAATAAGGAGTAAGTGCTAAGTAGCAGCATGTCGGGTATCAGGTGTTAACATGACATTAGGTGATATTTGGCAGGTGATAAGGGATAGCAAAGTATATGTTAGCATATCAAGTGAAAGCATGCCAAGCGATACAGGAAAATAGTACGATATACAAGACTGGTACGAACACCAGAAAATCATGCAGTTTCAGGAAAAAATAGTATAAGCAAGATTTCAAACTCTTCACAACCATAAATAAAAGAATCGATAAACTGGCAAACAGGTAATTTAGTAAGCAAGCGAACATTCAAGCGGAGCTAAGCAGGGCTGGAGCGAAGCTAATGTATAATACTAAATGCTATCACGCTCGGCGAGATTACCGCTCGCAGCGTAACCAGACACACGTGTCACAGCAAGCGTATTAACGCCATACTACCGCTCACGGGGAAGCCATGCTCACGGGGTAACTACGCTAGAACGGAGCAAGCAGTAAAGTGTTGACGCTAGGTCCGCCACCAGGCGTAGCACAGAGAAAGTCCAGAGGACTTTAAAACCTTAAAGTTGAACCTGGAGGTTAGGCCCGATGGCAAGGGTACCTGCAAAAGGTGTTAGATCCAAACAGCACAAATTGTGAATAATACAAGTCGACCCGATGAAACGGGAAAGTCAAAAAGAAAGCGAGAACACTCGCCTAAATACGGAAAAAATACTATGAAATCCCCGATCTCTGGATTTCAGGTAACCAACGCGAATATGCGTTCAAATATAAATATTATATTATGTGGAGGAGGAGATAGAAAGAACTAGAAGGAGAGAGAATGGAGACGCGGGGTCGCAGACGCGGGGGTCGCATCGCGTAAATGCCATAAACGCGAGGTTCGAGACCTGCATTTAAGCCATAATATGAGAAGAACGCAGATGCGGGCATGAGCTCCATGTCACGTTAACACAAGAACACGAATGTCGCGTTATACCGATATCAAGAACGCGAAGATCGCGTTAAGGAATTGCTTGGATGCGGGGTGAGCTCCGTGTCTAGCAATTACCAAGAGAAAGAGAGTGACAGAGAGATGAGAGAGTGAGAAACGCGAGGAAGAAGGAGACGGAGATGCAACGATGAGGGAGACGCAGGGAGGAAAAGAAAAGAAAGAAAGAAATAAATAAATAAATGAAGAAAGAAGGAAAGAAAGAAAGAAGGAAAGAAGGAAAAGAAAGGAAGGGAAGAAAAAGAAGAAAAGGGGGATGGCTGGCCATGGCTTGGCCGGAGGTCGTCGGCGACGGCTGGTGGTGGCCGGCGGCGACCGGAGGTGGCCGGAGGCAGTGGTCAAGGCCCAAAGAAGGAGTGGGTGATGGTGCAAGTATAGTTGAAATGGTGAAAATAGAGTTTTGAAAAAGGGGTTTCAGAGAGCGACGGATTGATTCGTCAGAAAGAGCACGACGAGGAGAAGAACTTGGTGTGATTATTGGTGGCCGAAGTGGTATAGGTGGCGGCGGAAATGGTGGTAAAGCTTTGGAGGTTAATGGGTTCATGGTGGAAAAAAGAGAGGTAAATGGTGGTATTGTTGTTGTTTGTTGTTGCTAGAATGGAGAAGGAGATGGAGGGAATGATGGAGAGTGAAGGAAGGAGGGTTTTGTGATGGCCAAAAAACACAGAGCTGGTTTTGCTGCTGCCGTTGGCTTGCTTGCTAGAAGAAGAAGGAAGAAAGAATGAAAGAAGGAAAAATGGGGTGTATATATATAGGTTAGCTAATGATTATTACAAGTTTGTCATTGTCATGCCTTTCATTAAATGAGACTTGAGTCTCCATTAGATGAAGTCCACGTCTAGAAACAAGTCTGACGCGGAGATGAAGTTCCGTGTCTAGTAGAAAACGCGAGAGTTGTGTTTGACAGAAGAGACAAAAGTCATGATGACTTGATCAGAATTGACTTGAAAGGCATTAAATTCAGAACGGAAATGAATCTCTTCATTAAAGTCCATATTTGCATCTGGTGATCCTCGCGTCTGAGGAGGAGAGAGAAAATAAAAAGAGAGAAAAGTAAAATATCTGGATAAAATTTTGGTATATGAGAAAACACCGAAAACTCCAGAAAACTCGAAAAATGAAGTAACTCGGAAAGGTTCCTAAAAATTCTCAAAAATAATAAATATTATTTTAAAATATTTGGAGAAATTGATTTTTAGAGATTCAATCCCATTTTCAAAATAAAAATCCTGAAGTCAGTCGTCGATACCGGTCTACACCGGGTTTGCCGGATTTTGATAAATTCTAAAAAATCTCTGAAAATGCATTAAAAAAGAAAATACAATTCTAAGAATCCACGTGAAAGCAGAATCCATAAATTCACTTCCGATTGTAATCTAAAAATCCTGGAATCAACCAGCGATACTGGTCGACACCAAACCGAGTGGAATTTTGATAAATTTAGAAAATTCTCAGAAAAACTATTTAGATAGAAAATGTGATTTTAAGAAATAATGTGAAAAGCCATTTCTAGAAATTCAACTCCGTTTGTAAATTAAAAATCTGAGAATCGGTCAGTGGCACTGGTGGATACCGGTTTTGAAGATTTACAACTTAATTCAGAAAAATTTCAGAAAATCATAAAAAATCTAAAATATTAGAAAATGATGTTTGAAACTGAAACCTGTCAAATCTGAATACTAGAAGTCCAAATCGAGTAACACTCTAGGATCGGGTCCTCCGTTCAGACTAGGGTTGACTCCTAGTTCATGAATCCAGATCCACGGCAAAAGGATCATATAAATAATTCATAATATGAAAACACAGGAAGCAAACTAAAAAAATATGATCAAAAAATATGAATACGCAACTAAGTACGTATTCCGGGAGCGGGGTGTTACAATTTTGTTGTATATACCCATAACTTTAGTGATATGTACATGTAGCATGTATTATTCTTGTTCAATATATTTTTATAAAGAGGAGGTAGTTTGTAATGACTATGATTAGTTGGAGATATAGTAATTCTGAGATATGTTGTGGATGCCGAGAGAGGTACTCTCGAGCACATTTTATGGTGGATATTATTAGTGAGATTTATCTGCTCTCTGGACTTGATGATAAGTAGGCGATGTCAAGTCGAAATCTTATTATGACTATGTGGTGAAACTTTGAGTTTGATTTATGTATTTGGATTGAGATAAGCCGTGTAGGCTCATATAGATATACTGTGTATTTGGGGTAAGCGAATAAATACAAAGAAAATGCTGTCGAAATTTTTAAGAAATTATAAATGATTATGATAATCTTTTGATTAATAAGGATGTTTATGTTAATTGAGAATCTATGAATACAGAGACCGTTACATAACAGAATTTTGGTTGTTTATAAAATACAACAAAAGTAAAAGTCCTAGCAACAATCAAATTTAATAAAGTAGATTAGCCCTGCGACCGTGAGAGCAGTCCGCGTATATCACATCTTATAAAAAACTATATTAATTACGTCAACCTAATTGCAGTAATTAATATCCTATCTCCCGTCATACAACAACAGTCTAAAAAAAAGAGGTGCACTAAAATTAATCTCGATAAAGAAAAGATGTGCACCATACAAAATCTAAATATATAGGAATAACATTCTATAAAAAGCTAATTTGTAGTTCACATCATAAACCTCTGGGAAAAAGGAACTTTTTGGATTCTCCCGCCACAACAACTTCAATTAAATATTTAATTTCTTTTATCACTTCTTCGAATACTCAATCGTCACCTGTAATACTTATTATTACTATTGACTTCATTTCACAGTATTGACCCTTTTGTAGTGTTTATAAGTAATAAATTTTAAAGATTTCTTATTTTTCAATTTGATTTCCAACCTTTCTGAAAAAATTCATTCTTGAATCATGTCTTCCCCATCTTCTTCTTCTGGACACTTAGATTTCAACTTCATTCATTCTCCAACCGCTCTTCTTTCTTCAGGGATTATAGTGAATTTGATAGCTGTCTGGACTTCACTCTTTTTTACTATCACACTACATCAAATAATGTTTTATATAATCCTCCTCTTCATGAGGATAATGAATTTTTTATGGGGCCTAGTGAGGAGGAACTTATTCCTCTGCCACTTTACAAAGACATGCTTGATGAAAGCATGTCCTCTAATGCTGAAGGAGCGTTTTCTTTGAGTATATCCTTTGAAGGTTTTTCTCAACACAGATCAGAAGAAGTGCTCGATACCGACGATCCATTCTGAGAGTTTATCAACGTACCAAAGTACCCTCAGAAAGAGGAAGAAAGCGAAAAGGTCAGCGAACCGATCGACGAGGGAGAAGATGAGGAAAAAATAATGAAGAGTAAGACAAGGAAAATAAAGTCGAATTTGCTTATGATGTTGATGACGACGAGAACTAGGATTTTGTACTCTTTTGATATTCACCATATTTTTGTCTTCTTTTAAGAGCTTTAAATGCTCTTTTTTTGTAAGGTCTCTTTCTGACCTTATTATGTTGTAAATACAATTTACTTTTATCTAAAAAAAGATCTTTCATATTTTTAAAAATACATATAAAGTATGTTTCTTTCATGCATCGCAGTGATTACAGGACTTTTGAGTGGTTTTATATATACTGCTACCATAGTCGCGGACTAATATATTGCGCGCAAATATTGTTGCATACGATAAAAAATATAATCATTTACTACCAAAAAATGTAAATCTTTTATTAATAAGTTAACTATGGTCGAACTCTGTGATTATAAATGAAAAGTTATTAGTTTTGCATCTCAGTTGCGACCATGGTCGTAGTAATCAGATAATAATTACTCTCAAGTAAGAAAATTGCGATTATGAACCATAATTAACTATGGTGATCCATGAAACTGCTGTTGGCCCAAAGGCCTTCCACCCTAGTTTTGATGATGATTAACTCATGTAGTTATGTTTACTAATATTCTTGTGATTTTAAGTTTCAGATCATTAGCAAGATATTAGTTGATGATTAGCTTCAACAAGGAGTTTAGAAGCTTTTCATGGTGATTCCAGGGCTCAAGCTTCAAGATCACACATTGCCTAGCCCATGGATGGAGTTTTGGATCGAGTCAACTTGAAGATGAAGATCATCAAGAAGATTTAGGTATCCATAGTTTAGATTGTGTGTTTTAGATCCATTTGTAAAGCTTAGTATAGTTGATATGCTCAAGTGCACAACACACACGTTTTTATGTTTGGTTTTTGATTTTCATGAATAGATTGATCAAAACAAGTTTACATGGTTTATATGTATAGTAGATGTATTCTAGTTATACATATATGCTTACACTTCCTATACAAACTTATTTTGACTATCTTATTCATGTATTGAAAAATCAAGTTTGATAAAAATACAAGTTTTGTTTTTGATAAAATTTGCAAGACTCAAAAATGTATTGATATGATTGATATATGTCTTGAAATTTTTATCACTTGTTTGTGTTTCAATATAAAATGTTAAAACAACTTTTGTGGATTTTTAGAAGACTTAAAAGATTTATTAAAATTTTTTTAAACTATTTTTCTGACCCAGTTTTCTGTTCCAGGCTTCAACCAGTCGACTAAGTCAGTTTATTAGTCGACTTGGGGTGAAGTCGGTCGACCGGGCTGGTCGACCGACGTGCACAGATCTGTGCACGTTTGGCAGCTCTGGGACGGTCGACCCGGGCGGTCGACCGAGTCTGAGAGCAGTGCTCTCTGTTTGTTTGGGTCGACCGGGCCGGTCGACCGTGGTTGCCCAACGGTCACATTTCAGACCGTTGGCGGTCGATCGGGCCGGTCGACCGTTAGCCTGTCAGGCTGCCAGCTCAGCCTAACGGCTAGTTTTCTGATTGGCCTATATAAACCCCAATTCTTTGGGATTTTGGCCAAGGTTTTACAAGAGAAAAATTCCCAGTTTTCCTGAGTTTAAAATAAGTTTTGAAAAGAGTTTTTGTGCTAAAAAGATTTCATCTATATTGTATTGGGTTTTTGGAAAATCAAAGAGAACTAGTTTTTGGGATATTGTATTGGTTTTCATTTTCTATCATCTACAAGAGATTTCCCAATTAGTTTTTCTTTGTTGCTTGTTTCCAAAAACACTTTGTTTCCACACTTGAGCTATCTTCTATCCTAATCTATTAGGATCAATTATTTTGTGAAAAAAGAGAAAAGAAAGAGAGATTGTTTGTGGTTGAAAGAAACCACTAGTTGTACACCCTTATTCTTGTTGTATCCCTCTTTGGTAGAGGTGATTGGGTGATTGGTTTGCTCCCTCTTGTGAGAGGTGGAGTTTGGTTTGTAAACCCTCTTCGGTAGAGGTGTTGTGGTTGTTTGGCTACGGGCCTACCCCTCGGTTGTGAGGTGGTTGTTTGAGAGAGGAGTTCGGTACTCCCTTATTGTAAAAATCCTTCTCGGTGAAGGTTCCCTCGGTGGGAGTCCTCGGTGGACGCTATAGTGGATTGGAAATCCTACACGGTGGTGTAGGCGGGGATGTAGAGCAAGGTGCTCGAACCTCGAAACATATCTTGGCCTTTGCGTTTGATCCACTTGTCTCTCAACTCTCTCTCTATTTATATTGTGCAAAGCATCATTCATAACATCATATCATATTTGCTTGGGTTGAGCATAATTCATATTGCCATATCATATCTATTTGCTTGTGTTGCCTTGCATCTTTTATATTGTTCATTCTTATATGCTTGGCTTGCTTGTGTGTGTGTCTCACTTGTACTTAATCAACAAGAGCTTCACATAGCACCTCAACCCATTAAAGGGGAATCAAGAGGAGTTAGTCCAGAGCCCTTCACGGGGAATTCGGCTACACTTGTTGGTTGTATTAAGTGTGTTGCAAAATTTGCATTAGCTTCCGCATTTAGCGCATTTAGTTCACCAGATTAGCACTTACACCTATTCACCCCCCTCTAGGTGTTTTTCAATTGGTATCAGAGCTAGTACTCCTGATACTTAGGCTTAACATCCTACGAGTGAGATCCATTTGTTTACTAATCTTATTTGCATTTGCTTGTTTGCACACACATATAGTTTACATTCATGGACTTCATGACCCCACCTAGCTTTGACCCTTCCAACATCATTGTTTGGAAGATTAGGATGTCCGTTTATTTACAAACCCTAGGACATAAGGTTCATCTTGCCATTACCAAGGAATCCTACCTTAGTGATAGCAAGCATATAGGGGCCAATGCACAAGCCCTTGAGGCCATTGAAGCACATTGCCTAAAGAATATCTTTTGCGTGTTTCTAACTTTGATTCCGCCTTTGCAGTGTGGAATTTGTTGACAACCACCACCTCCTCCAAGCTTCAATTGCAAATCCAACAAGAAGAGGAATCTAGTGGAGAATCCGAGCCACAACAATGCTATACGGTCCAAGGGAATGACTCCCTTGAGGTACACTCGGAAACCCACTTAGATAATGATGATGATGCTAGTTCTTCATGTGATGATTATGATGCCCATGCTTTAAATGAAGAACTTTCTAGAGTTTGTGAAAAATTGATAGAAAAATATAAGATTTTGAAAAAGAAAAGTTTAAAAATTGAAAAAGAAAATAAAAATTTGCATTCTAGACTTGACATTGTTTTGCAAGAGAAAGAGGAGATTTCAAATGATAGGGATTCATTAAAATCTCAACTTGAACTTGCATTAAAAGAAAATGAAGTTTTAAAATCTAAAAATGAATTTGAATCAATTTTGAAAAATAATAATATTTTGTCTTCAAAAATTGAATGTGTTTTAAGAGATAATGATTCTTTGGAAAGAGAAATTGATTTCATTACAAAAGAATTAGATATTTGTTTAAATAAAAATAAATCTTTGAAAAATGAAATAGATTCTCATGTTTGCCATGCTAGGGTAGTTTCACCTAAATCACCCCTTGCATGCCACACTTCTTCTTTAATTAGCAATGATATATCTTTGATTAAGAAGAGTGTTGATTGTTTGGGCTCCACTTTGAGCCAATGTGTTGTTGGGCATACACGTTTGGAATCTTTGTTTCGAAAGAAACAAGTTCCATCTATTATTCATGCACACCCTCCACGGCATACACATGCTCCTCACGGACACCATCACACCATGTATGCTCATGTGAACACTTGTACACATTGTGGACGTAAGGGCCACCTTGCTAAATTTTGCTTTGATAGATTACATACTTCAAATTTAGCAAAGAATTTTGTTTGGGTTAGAGAAGGTACTAACCCCCATGGACCCAAAAGAGTATGGGTACCAAAGACCACCCCTCCTTTATTTGATGTAGGTGTGGGCTCTCACATGACGTGAGAGTGATGGTACCTTGGAATGGATGCGTTCCGAGCTTCATGGAAATCATATGGATGCATCACTTTCAAGGGAAGGTTTGGTGAGAAGACCACCTTGTTTTGGAGAACTAGAGCGGTGCCCTCTTTGGTTTTGGTATCGAATCTCTAACTCCTTATTTATTATTTACATGCTTTTAATATTCATTGTTTATAGCATGTTTCTTTGTTTAGTGATTAATATGAAAATACCATGTTAATTAAATCCTTGACATACATGTTTAGCATTTTGAGACACCCATATTTAATATGAACCATTATTTTAGTGCTCTCACCCTTGTTTAGCTATCATGTTTATCATAGGTTTTATAACATGTGAATTTACATAATAATCATGTTTAAAATCTATCATGATGATTTTATCTTGTTTTTGGTGCTACATGATTTGATTACATGTTTAGATGTTAGTTTTCATTAAAACTAGGATTTATACTTGTACATATAGTGGGGCACAAATAAATCTATATATGTTTGTACTTGAATGCTTATTTGAACCCATTAGTTGTGTTAGTATAGTCTAGTTTTGATGATCAATACATTTTAAACTTGTATTCCTATTTTTGGATTTGTTTTGTGTGTTTCACTTTATGTATATGTTTGTATTGCCAAACTTTAAGATATACATGTATACTCCTTGAGTCATTTGCCTTTCATGCAAATCTATATATGGACTCAATTGTGTTTAGGGATATGTATGTATACTTATTGTGTTGACAATTCATACATATACCTTGAAATGAAATTTGTTTTGATGAAAATTTAGTTTTTCTTGATTTCGTGTTTATTTGTTTAACTTCATGTATATGTCTATTTTATCCAAATTATTGTTATACATATACATCCTTTTGAGCCACGTGCCTTCATGCATATATCTTTGTGGACTCTTTATGTTTTGGATATGTATGTATACTTTAGTTTGTATTAGACATACATATGCCTTGAAGATTAAATAGTTTAGATGATTTTTATGTTTTCATGTTTTCTTGTTTCAAGGAATTTTGAGCTTAATTGGATATTTCATAATGCCATGTCACACATTACTTGTACACTCACAATTTTTAAAATATTTCTCATGAGTATATTTTCATGAGCATGTATGGACTTTATTGAATATTGAGTGTTTTAAGTGCTATGTGATTTACATGTATTTTAAGAAAATTATTTTTAGTTTATTCCTTACTTGAAGGATTTCGTACTAGTTTAAAAGATTTTCCATTTAACTAGTTACGGTATTCTTTATTGTAGAGTTTTTCAAACTAAGTTTATTTTCAAATCTATTTTTGAAAACCCCTACCCTTATGGGAGGTTGGATGGGAGTCCATGCCTTGTATGTTTATATTGAAAATCATTTTAAACTTGTGCATGAGATGGGAGGTAGTTATATGAGTTATACCATGCTTTTATTGTTATGTCAATTGGTATCATTGAACTCTTTCAATTGGTATCAATTTGATCTTTTTGTATACTCATATGTTTATTGTGTATGTATACTTTCAATTGGTATCATCTATTGGTGATTGGTACTCATTCTATTTCATACACATATACTTATTTTATTTGTGCTATTATATTTCTATATCTTAAGCACAAATTTTGTTTATGCTAGAGCTTGAGTTTCAACTTTATTTCAATTGATTTAGTTTTCAATTGGTATCTTATTTCAAGCCTACGCATAGCTTTTGTTGGTATTTCATAAAGGGGGAGAAAATTCGATTTTCATATTTCAATTGGTATTTAGTTTTCCACTCCCTTGCTTTATGATAGAAAATAGTCATTTCAATTGTTTATATGATTTTAAAAGGAAAAATACTATTTTTTGATATCATGATGTCTTGTGTTTTAAATTGGTATCTAAAAATTTTGTTTAAAGTAAAATACAAAAGTTTTGATTTATATTGACTATATGCAAGGAGAGCTTAACATCTCTTCTACATATAGGTTCATGATGAGTGTATCTTGTATTGAAGAGCTTAACATCTCTTCTTTATGTGGCACACGTGCGTAGGGGGAGCTTCACATCTCCTCTCATGCATTACATAATGTGTGTTATGTGAATTAGGGCTTAACATCCCTCTTCATGTAATGCATATGTGTAGGGAAGCTAACTTAGCGTCTTCCTCTTCATGAATGTATATAGCATATAACATTTATTGATCTTTGTTTATTTTCAATTGGTATCAAGATGCTTCATTGACATATTTTCAATTGATATCATGTTTTTATAGTCACCCCTTATTGACCTTGTTTTTGTTTTTAGACAAAAAGAGGGGAGAACATTGTTTGTATTGTTTTGATTGACAAAAGGGGGAAAAAGATTTTTACCCCTCATTTTATTGTTTTGATTGTTTACCCCTTTGTTGATGATTGACAAAAAGGGGGAGAATTATTTGAGAGTTTAACATGCATATATAAACCAAAATCTTTTTAATATGCATGATTGGTACAAGTTTTATATATGCATACTTATGTTTTTGCATATATTAAGTTTTATTGGTATCTAGAGCATCTAGTGTTTTTGTTAATATTTTATTAATTTAATTGGTATCTAGAGCTTCTAGAATATGTTTATGTGTTACATTCATTGCATATCTTTTGTTTATTTGTTTATGCATGAGTTAAGGGGGAGCTTCTTTGAAGCTTAACTTTAATCCATGCATATATAACACCATGAGTTTTGTCATCATCAAAAAGGGGGAGATTGTTGGCCCAAAGGCCTTCCACCCTAGTTTTGATGATGATTAACTCATGTAGTTGTGTTTACTAATATTCTTGTGATTTTAAGTTTTAGATCATTAGCAAGATATTAGTTGATGATTAGCTTCAGTAAGGAGTTTAGAAGCTTTTCATGGTGATTCCAGGGCTCAAGCTTCAAGATCACACATTGCCTAGCCCATGGATGGAGTTTTGGATCGAGTCAACTTGAAGATGAAGATCATCATGAAGACTTAGGTATCCATAGTTTAGATTGTGTATTTTAGATCCATTTGTAAAGCTTAGTATAGTTGATATGCTCAAGTGCACAACACACACGTTTTTATGTTTGGTTTTGGTTTTCATGAATAGATTGATCAAAACAAGTTTACATGGTTTATATGTATAGTAGATGTATTCTAGTTATACATATATGCTTACACTTCCTATACAAACTTATTTTGACTATCTTATTCATGTATTGAAAAATCAAGTTTGATAAAAATACAAGTTTTGTTTTTGATAAAATTTGCAAGACTCAAGAATGTATTGATATGATTGATATATGTCTTGAAATTTTTATCACTTGTTTGTGTTTCAATATAAAATGTTAAAACAACTTTTGTGGATTTTTAGAAGACTTAAAAGATTTATTAAAATTTTTTTAAACTATTTTTTTGACCCAGTTTTCTGTTCCAGGCTTCAACCAGTCGACTAAGTCAGTTTATTAGTCGACTTGGGGTGAAGTCGGTCGACCGGGCCGGTCGACCGACGTGCACAGATCTGTGCACGTTTGGCAGCTCTGGGACGGTCGACCCGGGCGGTCGACCGAGTCTGAGAGCAGTGCTCTCTGTTTGTTTTGGTCGACCGGACCGGTCGACCATGGTTGCCCAACGGTCACATTTCAGACCGTTGGCGGTCGACCGGGCCGGTCGACCGTTAGCCTGTCAGGCTGCCAGCTCAGCCTAACGGCTAGTTTTCTGATGGGCCTATATACACCCCAATTCTTTGGGATTTTGGCCAAGGTTTTTACAAGAGAAAAATTCCCAGTTTTCCTGAGTTTAAAACAAGTTTTGAAAAGAGTTTTTGTGCTAAAAAGATTTCATCTTTATTGTTTTGGGTTTTTGAAAAATCAAAGAGAACTAGTTTTTGGGATATTGTATTGGTTTTCATTTTCTATCATCTACAAGAGATTTCCCAATTAGTTTTTCTTTGTTGCTTGTTTTCAAAAACACTTTGTTTTCACACTTGAGCTATCTTCTATCCTAATCTATTAGGATCAATTGTTTTGTGGAAAAAGAGAAAAGAAAGAGAGATTGTTTGTGGTTGAAAGAAACCACTAGTTGTACACCCTTATTCTTGTTGTATACCTCTTTGGTAGAGGTGATCGGGTGATTGGTTTGCTCCCTCTTGTGAGAGGTGGAGTTTGGTTTGTAAACCCTCTTCGGTAGAGGTGTTGTGAATGTTTGGCTGCGGGCCTACCCCTCGGTTGTGAGGTGGTTGTTTGAGAGAGAGGAGTTCGGTACTCCCTTGTTGTAAAAATCCTTCTCGGTGAAGGTTCCCTCGGTGGGAGTCCTCGGTGGACGTTATAGTGGATTGAAAATCCTACACAGTGGTGTAGGCGGGGATGTAGAGCAAGGTGCTCGAACCTCGAAACATATCTTGGCCTTTGCGTTTGATCCACTTGTCTCTCAACTCTCTCTCTCTCTTTATATTGTGCAAAGCATCATTAATAACATCATATCATATTTGCTTGGGTTGAGCATAATTCATATTGCCATATCATATCTATTTGCTTGTGTTGCCTTGCATCTTTTATATTGTTCATCCTTATATGCTTGGCTTGCTTGTGTGTGTGCCTCACTTGTACTTAATCAACAAGAGCTTCACATAGCACCTCAACCCATTAAAGGGGAATCAAGAGGAGTTAGTCCAGAGCCCTTCACGGGGAATTCGGTTACACTTGTTGGTTGTATTAAGTGTGTTGCAAAATTTGCATTAGCTTCCGCATTTAGCGCATTTAGTTCACCAGATTAGCACTTACACCTATTCACCCCCCTCTAGGTGTTTTTCAATTGGTATCAGAGCTAGTTCTGATAAGACTGTTTAAATGCTATACATTCACTCAAGTTAAAAATTGCGACCATGATCACTGTCCAAAGTTAACTATATAGACAGATGATACTCCGATCATGATCACAATCCTCTCAAATTAGTATATTTCACTGTATATCACAAATTAAAAAACTGCGACTATGGTCGCAGTGTGTAACACAAATACAAAGTTCTTCTCATGCGTGAAAAAGAGACAATAGTCACAGTGAACAACAAATATATAAAATCATAAGTAAACTGTGACTATAGTCGCAGTCCTTATTTACCATCTTTACATTTAAAGCAAAAAACTCATCCACAACATGCTATAGTTAAAGCACTGCGACCATAGTCGCAGTTCTTATTCACATGCCACATGTGACATAATTTTGATCGTTTATGTATGGCATGCGAATAGGTAAACTGCGACTATGGTCGCAGTCAGTAAAATTCTTACAGATCATAAAATAAATTTCTTAAAAAAGATTTATTTTATATCAATTAAGCACAAAAAATGACATGTTTATGAGTTCCACATGATACAATCCTAATATAATTGTAAACTGCGACTAAGGTCGCTTTTAAAACAATTGAAAAATTATTTTATTGATCTGAAAATCGTAATATCTGTGTGTAAAAAAAGATTTTTTTGTCAAATTTGTTTCGTTCGTTGATGAAGTTGCACTTGAAGAGACCTAATTCATATTCAGTTGGAGAGAAAAGTGGGTGGGGCTGGCATCGAGATGGGGTTGTCGGATATGATGATTGGGGCTCGACATCAAAAAAGATAGGGCAAGAGAGATCTGAAACATGTATATAAAAGATTGCCCATCTTTTAGTAATTTCTAGATCTGACAGCGCGCGGAGACACAAATCTAATAGAAAAGTGGGGGAAAATAATAATAAATAATATAGATCTACTATTATCATAGGAAAACTTCTGTGTTTTAACCGCAGGGGCTTTTAGTAATTTCAGTTATTCCCAATAGCGGGTCGTACTTTAAGATTGCGGAAGGCTGTGGCTAATATTGTGCCACGTGACCGCCGGCTGAGAGACATTCTCAGCTGTTGGCTGATATACATATTTTTGATATATACACACACACACACACACACACACATACACACACATATACATACATACATACACACACACACACACACTCACACACACACACACACACACACACACACACACACACACATAGAGAGAGAGAGACTTGTGTCATTTTGGAAGGATTCGAGGCTGAATCCTTCTCACTCAAGTACAACCCTACGACATTTGAATGCAAGATCCATCCCGTTGAAGTTGATCTACATTATTTCAAGTAATTAAAAACAAAAATTATGTATTTTGAATACTTTTTGCTCATTAATCAAGTAGGTGCAAAATGAACTGTTAAAAATAGCTATTGCTAAGATCTACTTTTTAGACATACAAATTCTCGATTCGACCATTTCATCAACACTTAAAAACTCTCACTCACTAATTTTTGTTAAATTTCAAATATTCTACAATGTTAAACTAACCAACTCACTATTTCGGTCGTCCATTTTGATTTTTAGTGACTTGAAATAATGTAGATCAATTTCAACAGAGTGGATCTTTTATTTGGATGTCGTAGGGTTGTATTTGAGTGGGAAGGATTCGACCTTAAATTCTTCCGGAATGACATAAGTGTGTGTGTGTGGCTGAGGGAGAGGATTGGGGCGAAGGGGGAAGCAGGATGCGGCTAGGGTTTGGCCTCCTCTCCCTAAGCCTTCTCTAGGCAAAGCAAGATCAAATCCTTCGTCTTCAAACCCCCTAAAGGTGCTGATGAGGGGGATGGACCGTTGTAGCAAGGAGAAAAGCTCCCACGACGAGGGGGCTCCGAGACGAGAAGGCAATTCGATGGGGCAAAAGCGCAGGGAGGGGGCTAGATCTACTATGATCAGGCCTACTCACTACTCGAAACCACCCCTCAGATGTCTCCAATCATTAATGGACCCTGGGTCCTTGGCAACTCCATGGAACCAGATCTGCAAGCAAGGGAGAAGACTGAATGACGACTGCAAACTTGATTTCATCCCTCTAGAGTGCTCGAATGAAGATAAATTCTTTGCAAAATCCCTAGATTTGAGCATGCCACAAATTTTAGTAGATGGTGTAATACTTTGGTAGGCTATGTTGTTGGGGATAAACCTTTCTACTAGCAATTGGAGGGTTGTTTTATCGTATTTGGAAACCATTGTGCCCCCTTGAAATTCACTCGAGAGAGAATAGTTTTTTTCCTTCAAGTTTGGGGAAGAGGGGAATGTGATCAAGTTCTGCAGATAGTGTCTTGGCTATTCAATGGCCGATTGATTGTTCTCCAAAAATGGACAGAGCAGGTTAGGCTTTCTAATACCCTAAATTATGTATACGTATTCTTTTACGGTTTCGACGTTTTGATCGTATACGTGTCATTTCATGTACATATTTTTCTCCGTTTAACCTGAAATTTTTGCACGAGACTCTACACTAGCACCAGATTCTACCTTAGAAATTTCATAATTTTTTTTTAAATAATTATTTGATTAAATATTTTTCTCCCTCTATTTTTCCTTTGTTTCTTCTTTAAATCCATTTCTTTTTCAATTTTATTCATTTTAATTTTCATATTATTTTTCTATGGGAAATTTGCACATAACCCCTCAACAATTACATATTATTACATATTTGTGTTTCTAATTTTCCCTCCTTTTCCATTCCTTTTCTCCATTTTCTCCACTTTTCTACACTCTTCCAAGCTTCCACGAGAAGCCATCTCACTTGGCTTCATCCCTAAGCTTCCCTCTCTCTCTAAAATACTCTCTCACTCATCCTTATCAACTCCAAACCGAACTCACCCTTTCCCTCTCCATTTTCTCTCCATTTTCCATCTCAAAAACCTCATTTTATCACTCTAAAAATCCTAGAAAAATCCTATATCACCATGGATACTTCTACAACACCCTAATATCATCTCTAGACCTCCATACATCTCCCCTATTTCCCCTAATTTTCCTCTCTCTAAAACCCCCAAAATGACACTTTCTCTCTCCTCTCTCTAACATCTCTCTAGGTTATCTCTCTCCTCCCTCAACTTCTTCTAGGCCGGCTACTGTAGATGGCTTCCTCTCACTCTCCCCTACCTCCCATAATTTTCTCCTATTTTTTCTCTATTTAAAAAAGCCCAAAAAGATATTTTCTCTCTCCTACTAGCTTTCTCTCTCTACATTTTTCTCTCTCTTCCTAGCTTCAGGGTTCCAGCACTCTAGGGGTTCGTCTCCCTCTCCTCCACCACCCCACACCAACTACACTTCCAAAATCCCAACCTTTCTCTTTCTACAACACTTTCTCTCTCTAAAAATGATTTTTCTCACTTTCTCTCTCTAAAACAATACTCTATCACCTTCCCTTCCTCCCTACCATATTCGGGCAGCCCCTTGGGCTGCCCACACACACCCACACACACATGCACACGTGCAATTGGTATCGGGTATCCCCCAATTTTTCGGCGAGTACTCTTCCTTTATTACATATGCACACATATACCCTTGTACACGTATATTTGTATACGTGCATGCATATTACATGTTCTGAGCATTTGTAAAATTTTCTTGTAATTTTTAAAATTTATCTGTGTGTTTTTAGGACTTTACTGTGTTTTAGAAACGTCCTGTATATTTTTAGGAATTTATCTGTATTTATAGAATTTACCCGTGTATTTCTAGGAATTTTCTGGGTATTTAGAAATTTTCTGTGTATTTTTATGAAATTCCTGTAATTTTCTAAAATTTAAATGTATTTTCTGAAATAACTAACATGGGTGCAAGTTGCAGGAGAAGACCCTCGAGCGAATGGTCCTTTAGGATTATCGTCCGAGAGACCACTCTATAGGCTATCCAATGGTATTAACGAAACCTATACCTTTTGGGTTTAGTGGTAGCCTAGCAGAGTGGACCAGCTACACAACATTGAAGATTTGTATTATGGACTCTTAATATATGTGATTGTTTGTGATACTAACATTATTTTTTGCAGGTACTGACTAGGTCTTCTGGCCATATTAGACCTTATGGTCTCTTATTACAGCCCTTAGGGCGCGTTAGACCGTCAGGTCTGCTAGCTTCGCCTGGTTGGCATATTTAGCGCTCAGTGCTTTACTCACTAGACTCGCTAAGGTGAAACTTTGCCGGATTTTAAACTCGCAGTCTAAGTCGAGTCCCTCCTGTAGCTCCGCTTAGCACTTTAGTGATTAAATACTGTTCGTTAATTTGTGCCACAGCACTGCTTTGCTCCACTTGTATGCGCGTAGCTATAGTGCTGCTTTTATACTATTTACTGGATACTGATACTGATATTGCTACTGATGTTTAACATGTGAATCTGATTTAATGTCTGATATTGATACTGATTATTGTACTGATACTGACAGTACACTTGACATTGACACCTGACATGACATTGACATCCCATATACTAACACAGAACATATACAGATTACTGGACGGTACCATTACTCTGACATATTACATACGCTGATTCCAAACTTGGAACTGTGATTCTCAAACAGATTAAAATACAAAATTCATGAATTTGTTTTACAGGGACACTACCAAATTACTGAATACTGAATACTATATTACTAAATCCTAGACAAGGATATACTGATACCGCTGTTACTGATACTGTTCTCCCCATAAATCAATATCATGAAGATCAATAGGAAATAATCCCGAAGATACTTAATAAAGATACCACTTACACTAGGACGGGAGAAACTGATGGACTTTAATAAGTACGTCTTTATAATGGCTCGATGTTGCAACACTGTTTCGGATCTACCTGAGGCCACAGGAGACCGGGTGGGGTGTACTGGCACCATGTACTGATTCTACTACTGATTTCAATGCATACAAATAAGACCCTAACGACTTAGCGGCTGGGATTGGAGGCTAGATCCAATCAGACTGAGGTCGTTGGCCCGGGTATGCACGGGGCCCATTATGAACATGATACCTTGATTTCTCATCAGTTTCCAATAACCAACCTCAGACTACTCCTATGTGGATGTATGTGAACTGAGACGCTAGGGCATATACCTAGACATTTGAGTAGGACGAGTCCTAATAATAATAATAATAAACCTGTTACTGACTTAACTCTTGTACTGATCATGATTCCACGACATGACATGATATGACAACACCACCGATATACTCACTCTCAGCATCTCTAGTTATATGTGCTCAGTTGTTGGTAAAGTAGGGTTTATGATATATAAATGAAGGTTTCCTTATTTGGATTATCCCTTCGACGTACTTATCCTATGGATCTGACAATTCAGTATATATAATTAGTTTTGCATACACATATAAATACAACTTCAGTTGATATTCCATTCACACTTGAATAATTATCTTAGCTGCATATTGTTGTTGATACATCATATTTCAGGATGTTAATATTTCATTCAGCACGCCACTTGGCATTCTTTTATGTACTCGTTGGGTTACATTTTGACAACCATGGATCTGTATATCCAGATATTGGAGCGCGAAGTGAGGAGGATCCCTCCGCAGAAGATCAGACATATCTGGAAGAGCAGGTGTCTCTCCAATAATTCTCTCGTACGAACTTAACCCAGTCAGCTCACGATATTTCCGGTTGTAGCGTGTGAGCATCCTTCTGATCTTTTGTTCCACTTGTACAGCCATCTTTTGAATTATCAGGATCATGTACAAACTTTTGTATCCTGTTGTAAAACCTGTGTAATAATTATGTGCTTGTACTGAAATGTTGGAATGCATAATGCTACCATGCTTATGTATTCTGATTATTGTACTATGTTGATGCTTAACGTGCATATGTACGGGTAATATACTCGGCGTATATACATTGCAGCAACTTTTCCGTACCCGATGAGGCAGGGTGTTAGAGGCTTGAAAGGGATCTCCTATCTTTTGTCCCCATATGGGTTCCCAGCTCTGCGCTTGAAGCTTTGGTCAAGCAGGATAACTAGCATCATCGGAATCCCAATCCACATGGATAAAGCTACGGCCTCTGGGGAGAGATTGTCTTATGCTCGGTGTTTCATTGAAGTTTCAGCAACACAAAGGCTACCTAATTCAGTGTTGTTGCAGTTAGAGGACGGGGAAGAAATAGAGGTGGAGGTGGGAGTATGAATGGCTGCCACCCAAGTGCAACACATGTTCAACCTTTGGTCATGTCCCTTCCCACTGTCCCACAAAACCAGCGTGGAAGCACAAAGGTAAAGTGGGGGATGTTGTCATGGGAGATGGGAAGGAAAAAGGAGTTGAGATGGGAGGAAGAAAGGAAATCAAACACCCCTCAAGAGACCCTTACTGAGCAAAATAGAGTTGAGATGGGAAGAGTAAGGATATACAGGATCAAGTTGGAGCAGCCTTTGTTCAAGCCTCAATGACAGATGCAATGACACAGAACCTATCAACTTTAATCCAGAATGCAGCTGTATCAGTCTCTAATGCGTTAGAGAATGTAGAGGAGCAAGATGTAACAACAACATCAGTGGAGGACAAGGGAGAAACAAGTGGAGATCAAACAACACCAACAAAATCGGATGTACAAGACAAATTGAGCTATGTTGCTATCTCTGCCAGAAATTGTGACGATACTCGACACTTGGAGCAAAGTCAAATTGCTGACGGTACTGTCACAGAGAGGGGTGAGACACAAAGTGATGCAGGAGCTCATAAAGAAGCTCAGGTAACAAAATGTCCCCAAGAATTCAGGGAGTACTCTCAATTTGATGAAGCTATGGAAGATGAGGATTTCCCTCTGCCTTCTGTGATTGCTGAGGACAACCCTGAGTGGAGTGCTATGATAGATAGAGCAAAAATGGAAAAATGGGAGTAGACAAAACAGAAAGAAGAAGAGGGGATGTGGCATTGCTCCTATCCGTTCTAGACGAAGCTCAAGATTTGGTTAAGCCTGTAGAATGTTGGACAAGGAAATGGCCAGCTGGGGGTTTGTGTTGCATCAGTGTGCAGGTTATCTTTTTTTTTGTGCACCAGTGTTCCATTGGGTAAGTAAATTGGAAATTGGGAAGCAGCTGCAGTTAGTCTACTGCAAGTATCAATCCAGGCAAAGCTTCAGGTTCAGTTGTTTACATGGCTCTTGATAAGAGGTTGCATAAAGCAAGGGGATTTATTAAGCAATTATTCTTCCCTCTAAGAAAATTCCTCTCTCTCTTACTGAGAACTTTATTACTCACAGCTTATTCTCTCTCTCTCTCTCTCTCTTGTAATATTTCTTTCCCTTTTAATTTGGGGGTGTGTTTTTCTCCTTTATTTGTAGTAATCTTCCCAGGCCAGTCACCAAATAAACTCCAATAGTTCATGAAAGATCAAAACTCTACTGACCAGTCTTGCAATCTGCAAGAACAGTTCTAAGATAAGATAAACTCATCCTTCTCGCACACAAACACATCGTAGTGAAATAATGTGCAACTTCATAACGATTCATCCTTCCTACAAACAGCCATTACATAATCAAACAGGTATGAAGTCTGTGAAACCTCCTCCAAATAAGCACACCTCAGATGGCTCAGATGAAGGTAGAAGGATTCAAATGCAAATTCTAGCCAAACCAAACCACACCACCCTAACCTCCGAACAAACCCAAATCAAACCATACAACCAACAAGACCAAACCATTTAAAGTCTCTCCCCATGCAACTCAACCAAACTTACAATGTCTAAATCTCTTTGCCATGTCATCAAGGTCTTTCTTAAAACCGGCAAGGATATTTATTTGGTAACTTGATTTCCAAGACAACAATGTGATTAAAACCAAAGTGACACGAAGCAAGAAAATAACAATATGGACATGTAATAACCGATGGATATTCTCCTGGCAGCAATGTGGTTCGGGTATGGTAACAAGAACAATAAAGATTGTAAAGAATTCACAAACAAGTGCTACCGCCACTTGAAAAATCCTCCAAAAAATAGCGGTGACATATTGTCACAATTAATGACTTCAACGAATAAGGAATTGGCCGTATGCATGTTCATGTTCAACACTACTATAATAGAACCAAGCACAACAGGTCGGACAAAAACAACAAATGAACACATAACATCAAAACTAGAGCAGTTGCAAATAAGAAACTGAAAAAATACCTTTTAAGTTCAAACTCTGAAATCAACCCCTAAGTTTTCATAATCAGGAAGTCAACGAGCATCAATTAGGCTGCAGAAAAGAAGCATGTACAAAGACACTAATGTAACTATAAGAAGCAACCATTGTGGTAAAAGGGGGAAAGGGGTGCATTTGATGTACATAAGTTGCAATCCTCTTCTTCATTCTTGTATCTCCCTTTGTCTTGTTAATTCCTGCTCTCTTTTCCTCATCTTTCCAGTGCCATGTTATTATCGTCTTCCTCTTCTTTTATGCGCTCAGCATTAGATTACGCCCATCATAGCCCATTTCCAAAACTTTGCATGTCCAATGGGCATTGATACACCAACATTCTTGAGTCTTCACTGATGCATAAACAGAAGTCTTATTTCAACTTATCATCCAAAATCAACACTAACACTTTTAGATCACATCTCCGTAAATTGGCATACATTATTAGCACCAGCTAAACTTCTTTATAGTAGCATAATGATAAAATCACTGCAGGCAGTCCATACATAATAAACATAAGATACTGCAAAATGCTTGTCTAAAAAAGATGGGCATAAAGATCACTCATCCAACCTTTCTCAAATTAAGAACACACTCAGACACACCGCAATATAAGGGGAAAAAGGACTGATAGGAATAGGAGCATAAACTGGTGGTGAATCAAACTGAATGATGATGTAATCAATATTGCTCTCACACAAACTTCTCTTTTTAGTGATTATACCACTCGATAAGCTATTCATATATAAAGTGACCGGAAATTTTCAAACAGAAACCTAAATGTAACAATTCTCACTAAATGAAGTGCATTTGGAAACAGGACTCAACCAGTCATTTTCACACTCTGAAATACAACTTCAATTAAGATAAGAGAAGAAATAAACATGCCGAGGAGAGCAACGTGTGCACCAGTTAAGAGTGATAAAGTTTTAGCTCTAATTTTACTTCAATTTAGTTTGAGCTTTCCATTAATTTCTTTCACTTCTATGTTTTGTGTTATGATAAAAACAACTCCTATGAAAACAAATCAAGCTGCAAAAGCAAAGCTAGCGCCTAAAATGATATCAACTATTTTTCTGGGATATAAGGCTTGTTACTAGGTGTTATGTTGCACATGCAATCTTATGACCAATATAGTAATAGGGCCTACTAGTAAAGAGGTGTTAGGATGGTCATTCCGTACAAAAGATGATTAAAGACAGGGTAAGATAATGGCATCACATTTGCTAATATGGCAGATAACTTTAATAGTTCTACTCGAGAAAATCTAGAGTTGCCTATGCTAGCTCATAGCAAAAAACATTGACATAAATATTGGCACAGATTGAAAATCTTATCTCGGCTATAAATGCTCACTGCACACATCTCTGGTAATGACATTTGTTACAGCCAACTTCTTCTGGTCAAGTTTCAGCACTTCCATCATTCAATCTCTCCATTGGTCTTTCCCAGATCTTCTACTAGATCTCAGAAATACAGCAAAGCACCATCTTGTAACAGTCTCCAGAATCCATTATGTAAAGGACCATCTCCCTTTACACCAACAGCTTATGAAAGTTTTCTACCTTAATTTCCTACAAAGTATACAAATCTTCCTATTCTCTCCTATATTAATCTCCCTTCAATCTTCCGGTGGGTGTAAAGTATGAAGCAAGACATCATTATGTAGTTTAATAGCCCTAAAATCTCATTCATGTGTAGCTAGAAATCTTTCATATGAATATCTGATTCTTTTCCTTCCCTTTCACTGGTTAGTATATAATTTTTCTATCCTTTCCTAGATTATTCTTTTCTCGATCTTGTATTGGTCATCAAGTACAAAGGAAAAAAACCATTTCATTAAAACACAATAGCTTTCAAATCTCATTTCATGTGAAGCAACCACCTTTCTTCACATGAATTTTGCTGCTAGGGATCTTCCATAACTTGTTCCTTTTCCTTTCCCTACCTAAACAATCACCCTCTTCCAAACCTGGAAATATTCCCACCACATATTCAACCCATCATCATTCATCAGTGTGAACCTCATTCCATTTCCAGGTTCATACAACTTCTTGGAAAATTTAATAGCATGTGGCGAGTTGATAAATAATGTATTAAAGTTCTTCCAAAAACTATTTAGCTGTCTTCCCTATTTAAACAGTTCTTACAAATAATTTGTAGGGACACAACAGTAAAAAATTACAAAATATATTAATTCTAACCTTTCTTCTAATAGTCATGCAAAATTCATTGTGTGAGAAAAGGAAGATGAAGAAGCAAAAATGAACTTTAATATAAACCAGTAATCTGATTAACTAAAAACAGCCATACATAATGTCAACTATATGGTTGGTTTACACTACATCAAGCCCCGTCAAAGCAAAAAATGTCAAAAAACTTATTCATTCAAAAATGTTATTTCTTTAACGCCCTTCACATGACAACACCTCTATATTTTCTTCAAAATAAATTGTAATCTCTCATATGCACACCGCAGAAAACCTTAAAGAATTTCTCTCATACCTCATTTTGCAACACTTCCGGCTCCCCCCCCCCCCCCCCCCAAAAAAAAAAAAAAACAACAAAAAAAAAGTTTTGCCAATGAAATATCTCAAAATTCTCAACAATGCAAAGCTCAGCATAGACCTTGTCCTCTTTACTCAACAATCTTACCAATCCAATAAAATTGGTCTTAGAAGAATATTGTATCATCATTCTCATTTAAGCCATCAGTGGGCTTTAATCCTATTGAAGGCATTAAGAAGATATAATCAAAATAAATGATGTTTGATGGTTATGGCTATCTATCTGACACAGATAAACTATTTGTTCTAGAAACATGTCCTAAAGTGCATCTAGTTGTCATGTGGTAAACATCTTGGAGCACATAAAATAACTTTACTAGGTCTTGCAACAATAATTTCTGTATGAATTGGAAATGTTCCCAGAAAACAGTTGAAAGATTCTAAAATTTAATTGATTCCAAAATGAATGTCATAAATGAGGTCAACCATAAAAGCAATAATGCTACAGCTAATTTTCTGATGCAGCGATGCTAAATACAATAAATAAAACATGGGTTTTGAAGCAATGGCTGCATTAAGATTATGGGATCCTCATATCATTAAATGAGTCATTTGGCACAGCAAATGTACTACCCGTGCATAAAACAGAAGTTCAAAAAAAAATTCATGATATCTATCATAGAAGATAAAATCTGAAAGCAAAATCATCATTATGTATATGAACACATGACACAGTTATGAAAAGAGCATAACCCAAATAGCAATTTAACGAAAAGGTTAAAGCAGATTATACTCCACTGATAACAATATTAACAATGGAAAATTATAAATATACTGTCACATAGAGGAATGTGCAAATTAAAAGATGTCATATCATCTAACTAGAAAATGAAAGCTGAATATTAGATGGTAACCAAATTAACATTGACATGTCAGTTTTTCAGTTCTAACATGTTCTACAAAGAGCAAACTCCAATTTCCCAAGTGACAGAGCAAGATGTTATACATACAGGTGCACACGTGTGTACCAATTTGTATCTATTTGCATGAGTTGATGTTATATTGTGAATTTTACTGTGTACCATGCCAAAAGTGGGTCGAGCTTTTCACTATTTACGTGAAATACCCACATAATTCAGAGATGAATTATTGATGGTGGTGATAGTCAATAAAGCACAGTGCGTAAATTTTAATGAGCCCAGCGATTTGAGACAGTACTTCAAATCAATCTTCTGACATTATAAATTCAACAGAAGAAAAGTCTGATTTAAGTTTCCATTATTATTTTTGAAAAAAGTCCCAAACAATTTATTCTTCTATTATTACACCTTCAAAAAGGAAATCTTTGAAAAGGCAACATAAAAGACTCGGTCTCTTAGATTGCAACAATAAAGCTAAAGACCTTGCTTGACAGAGCCAGCTAAAAAGCCTAGTGAATAAAAGAAGAAATAATGAGGCTATTAGCCTGCTTATAAGATTAATGTGCAAGCCAACAAGTTTCATGATTCTATTACAGACTTTGACTTAAACCCACTGACTTTGAATGTAGAATAGAAAGGTCTTGACAAAGTGATTGAGACTTTTTTCACTTATTTGAATTGAAAGAGTCGATTATCAACGATTCTTTAAAATATTTTTGCGAAGAGGCAGTAAACCTTATAGTGCTACTCTATTAATAATCAAATAAACAGGAAATTTATAATACCTTTTTTTAAAATATATATATTTTTCACGAAAATCAAGGATTGGTCCTGAAAATTCACACTACTCATTCGATGTCCAATCTCAAATAAACTTGACATGGGATATTTGTAGATTCTAAATCTTTATAGGATCAAACATTTAGGAAAAAACAGAAATAATAAAGTTAAATTGCCTATACTTTGCCATGGAAACTCAGGGAGGTATAAGTACTTCGAAGATGCTAGAGCAGCCCGTTAAAATATAATAATCCTGCTTGTACTACAGAGTCCATACATATTTGAGATTTTTAGCCCTTGCAACCAAACATAGTCAATAACAATGTGAAGTTTACATATAGAATAAAAACATTTATCATGCTGGTACTCAACAAAGCATGGTGCACTTAAATTATAATGAGCTAGTGGTTTGAGATATTACTTCAAATATTCAGACATTTATAAAATCAAGAAAAAAGTGTTTATTTTTATTTTTATTATGTTTAAGTAAAGTCCCAAACAGCTTAGGATTTTAAAATCGCTTTCCGATAAGGAAAGAAGACCACAATAAAGCTAAGATCTTGCTTGACAAAGTCAGCTAAAGCCTACTAGTCAGAGGTAATAATGGGCTAATAGTCTACTTCAAAGATTACTGTGCCCGTCGTCTCAGGTAAATCAAGTAGGCACTAATGGGAAACTACAACATATAGCTTAGCAACTTGATACCAAGCTAAAATGTTTCATGATTCTATAACAGACCTTTCCTTAAATTCTTCAACTAGGAATATGTAGAATCGTAGAATCCCTACCAAGTGATTATAACATGTTCACTTATTTTTAAGCTTTAAATAGAGATAGTAGATTAGCAACACGATTCTTTATGACATTATTGTAGAGAGGCTTTGATAGTGGTACTCTATTAATTACTAAATAAACAGTAAGTAAGATTACTTCAACATAATGCTATGTTTTTCATTAAAAGCTAGGACTGATAACATAAAATTCACACTTTACTCAATCAAAATGTCCAGTCTCAAATAATCTTGACAATAGAGATTTAAAAAATTCTGAAATCTTTTAGTAAGAATAATAGAAACGCCAACAATGTACTTCACAATGGGAACCCGGGAAGGTGCAAGTAATTTGCAGATGCTTGAGGAGCTTGAGTATAAAATATGTTTTAAGTATAACCATAAGAAGATGATTGGCTTGAACTAGAGAGTCTATACACTAATTTCGAGTTTTCTAGTGCATGCAATCTAACATGGTCAGAAAGCAAGTCCTCCATGCTAATGCACTGTGAAGTAAGGACAAACTGACTAATACATGCTGCTTGATGCAACAACAAAGGACAACTTCACATGTTATTATATATAAGATATGAATGTCGAACATTATTTCATAAATAAACCTTATCAGTATAAATTGATCAATAAAAAAAGTGCGCATGTTGAATAGCTATATAGAAGATGATAAAAAAAAGGCATGTTGCACAGTTGCACTTCAAACAGTAAAACTACCAACAATCCATTCTAAAGGAAAGCATCAGGAGATAAATGAAATGACAATAACACTGCTGCAATCTTAAAACATGAAAGAAGTTAACTTTAACAGAAAGTAACAAGAATTAAAGACATATCAATCCGAGAAATGAAAAGAGTTATTCTCTTTCCTTTGACATGTGATTTGGATTGCCACTGCCGCATCTGCCACCACTGCCGCTACTGCATCCGCCACCACTGCTCCCATGACCCCATCTCCTGAAAGTTGACACAATGAAATTCCTTCCATATGCAAAACCCATCCTGTTCTTCCATGGCGATGGCCGACCATTGCTGGTCGATGGAATATCAATCGACGCAATCTGCTCAGCCAGTCCTGGAATCTGATCCCCTACACCGTTCTCCATCATCCCGCTCTCACTCATGCTCGCATCTTGGATTTCCATCTGAACGACTGAGTCCAAATTAACAGCCAATGATTCCCTACTCGCCCTCAACCAATCAGCACCCTCCGGCGTAACCCCCCTACACTTCTTCACCTTTACCTTTATCAAGTTAGGGCACCCTTCAACCAGCGCCTCCATTCCTTGATCAGAAACCGGACAGCCTTTAATGCATAGCTTCTTCAAAGCTATGCACTTTGAAGCAATGCAAGAAATCTCAGCATCCCCAAAAGTTTCACTACCACAAAGAGCTAACCGCTCCAGATTCTTACAGTTACTAGCTATAAGCCCTAAGCTCAGGGCGGTGGGATTAACACCAATCAAGACCAGTTCTTGAAGATTAGGGCATCGTCTGGCCACAGCCACGAGCCCCTCATCCCCAATCCGATTAGTCTTCCATCCATCAATATGGAGCTTCCTCAAAAGCCTGCACTTTTCCGCTAACGAGCTCAACCCTAGATCAGTGCACTCAGGAGTCTTGACCAGATGAAGAATCTCGAGATCAGAACAAGAAGACAGAGCAAATAATCCACGATCACTGACCTGAAGCTTCTCCAGGTGGATCTCAACAATCCCCGGAACTTTCTCGGCGATCTCTTGGAGAAGCCGATCCCAATCACCAGAGCATCTAAACAATTTAAGAGTCTTAAGGTTCGGAGATCCAGCAATCAGCGGACCAAAACACTGTCCATTATACAATTCCTTCAAACAAACAGATCTAAGAGATTTCGCAGCGGCGCCGGGGCCGACCAATTCGCCGGCGGCATCAGTCAACCCTCGGAGCCTCTTGATCGAGATCTCCTCCAAAAGAGCACAGCCTCGAAGAACCGCATCAATCCCTTTAGCGCCGAAAGTACAAGATCCACAAGAAAGCTTTTTCAAATTCTTACAGTTGTAAGCGAGAGCGGCCATGCCGACGTCAGTGATCTCCCTGCAAGCCCTCAGCTTCAATCGAGTCAGGTTCGGGCACCGCTGGGAGATGACGTCGAGGGCGTGGTCCCCGATGCTATCGGATCGGCGATCGCACTTGAGCGCGAGCTTGGTGACCGAATCGAACCGGTTAAAGATCACCGGAATCGCATCGAGAAAAGCTGCACGTGCGTCCAAAGAGAGTCGGTGGCGGCTCTGGCCGTCGACGACCAGCCAGCGCTTGCAGACGAGGGAGCAGTGCTTGCGGTCGCCGGAACCGAGGAACTGGAAGATCAGGGCGAGGCACTCGTCAGGGAGGTCGAGCGTGTGGTCCCGCGCGGCGTCTCCGCCGCCGGCGACGTCGCCGGCTGCGGCTGCGGTCGTTTGCACCATCAAGAGGGCGGTGGATCTGAGGCGGCGAGCTGAGACAGGGGAGGAAGAAGAAGATGAGGCGATTCTCGATGGGGTTGAGTTGGATTGGCCCATCAACGGCGCCGCGGGTGGGATTTTAGCTATCGTGCGCCGGCGGAGACGAGGAAAAGGTCTAATGGAAACGAAAGAGGAGGAGAAGAGATTGCGGCCATGGATCGCTCGCCTGCGAACGTGATCGATCCGTCGACGGAGCTGCGCGGGGGAGATAGAAGGGGGGCGGACTTGAGATGGGGATTGAATTGTGTTTAATTTTGGAGGGGTGAGGGAATTTATGTGGAGGATAGGAGATGGACGGTGGAGATGAGGAGACGGAAACTGGCGTCAACGGAGGGGAGCGTGTCGTGGCCACTAACAACCCGGGGCGTTGGGGGAGGACAAAAATGGGGGACGAAGTGTTGGCGTGCTGGTCTCACTTAAAATTAGAGAATGGGTAAAAATATTTCTGCCCCCCCTCGATGTTTATTCATTTTCTTTTAGCCCTTATCTCTTTTAATCCACTTATTGTAAACTCTCTCTGTCCTCTTTTTCTTTTTTTTCTTTTTTGACTCTTATCAACGTCTATATCTTTTTTAAACACGAGAGTTACTCATTTTGTTAGAAATCAGATTTATATCTTCTGCTTACTTATTTCTTCTTTGTTTCAAGAAAATTATATTTTAAAATTCACGTTTTTATTAAATTGTTCGATCACACTTATTATCTCTTCTCTTCTTAATATTAGAGTTTCAATCTAATTAAGATCAAATGTATCAAATATTTTAATTTTCGTTGCTTCTCCTAAAACTCGTCTCCTAATTTTGGTGACACGATGATGTTCTCGTGAAACATAAAACGTCAAACTTTTTTCTTCCATTTCTTTTCAGTTACCTTTCATAAAAAAAATTTATTTTGCAATTTAAAAGCTTAAAGGATTTAAGAAAAAAATATTTAACTACCAAGGGGCTAGAAACAAATTCTCATGCGCCCGAATTGGATTTGTTTGAGACGGCCACGCTTGACGCACCGGAAGCTAGTGGGGGAAAGAATGGAGTGTGAAGGAGGGGTTGCCAATTGTAACGATAAGAGTTATTGATTTGGTCTTTTCTTTTCTTTTTTGGCTTTTTTCTTTAATAATAACAACTTGTCTCTAGTTTGAAGCAATTAATTGAGGGGGACCGGTTTATTTGGAAACCTCTAATGGGGCGCATGGGCTCAGTAATCTGGTCTTAGCATCAAGGCCCGTGCTTCGCACGTGTTCAAAGAAAACAAGTTTTCCTCATATTATGACATCAATATGACAAATAGTTACTCAAATTTTACCCAAAAAAAAAAATGTCCCACATGCAATTAGGGGAGAGCAGAGTTCGGTTATAACCGAAATAACCGACCAAAAACCGAAACCCGAATCCGAACCGAACTAATTCGGTCGGGTTTCGGTTTTGTGTTCTAAAAACCGAACCCGACCGAACCGAACCGAATCTCTCACCCTATATATCACCCTACTCAAATTCAATTTAGTGAATCATATAGTTCATAATAAAAACTGGTGGGAGCTGATTTAATTACTTTTAGTAATACCACCTTTTTATGTTGAATATGTAAAAACTATATTAAATACACCATCACAATTGAGAATAATACTTATATTAATATAGTTTTGTTTCATTTTATCATTAAAAGTTAATAATAATTATATAAGCTTTGATATTAAGAGCTCAAATACAATGTAAAAGTTTTAAAATATGAAATTTGCAATTCACATTAAGTTTAAGGTATTTTTTTTATTTCTAATTTAGGTAATGGATATTTGAGATTAGAATATTAAAGGATGATAATATAATGGTGATTAAAAATGCAAGAAATGATAAAAATATATTGGCCTAACCGAAAAAACCGAAAAACCGAACCGAATTGAGTCAATTCGGTTCGGTTCAGTTACCAAGTCTAATCGGTTCGATTCGGTTTTGTAAAAATTAGCAAAAACCGAACCGAACCGACCGATGCTCACCCCTACATGCAATACCCAAAAACCTCTCTCAATAGTTCATCCACAACATTTCCCGGTGCAATTACATTCATCAGAGGTCCTAATACCTGACCTCTTGCTGTATTACAATTACGCTCTAATTTAAATACAAAGAAGAAAATATATCACCATCATAAACTTGTGTTTCAACAGAGTAGCGATCAACATCGCAGGAATCATCTCGGGAGGTACATTAATCCCTTTCTTCCTCATCTGTTTCCTTCTTCTTCAGCACTCAGTCGTCCTTCCCTTTGTTTCATTCATCGCAGGACAGCAATAATCATCTATATCTGGAGGTACATTAATCTCTTTCTTCATCTGTTCCTTCTTCTCCAGCACCCAGACCTTCCCTCTCCCTTTCTTTGTTACTTTCAGCCTTTTCTTTGGCCTGTTCAGATCGTAAACACCAACCTGCATCAAAATAGGACATGTTTGATTTGATAGAAGTGAGAGAAAAATATGCAAGTGGAAAATGAGAATGGGAACTGTGAAAGTGTAGTGAAAAATTGAGGTTTGTACAACTCTCACTTTCAGTGTTTGGTTGTAATGTGAAAGTGTAAGTAGAAAAGTATATTGTCTTTTCTGTTAGTAATGTGAAAATGGAAGTGAAAAAATTGACCACATGCCTATATAACTACATTTCATCATAATATCTCATCAAAATCAACAAATGCTAACTTTCTTCCGTTCAATGGAAGGGAGTTAAAATTTTAAACAACTAAACCAACATGCCTATATAACTGCATTTCATTATACCACAGAGATGCCCAGCTGACATGTAGATCTCGAGAAATGAGTTATATGATATTTTGGTGGTGTGAGCAGAAAGAGAGCGGAAAAAGAAGTATGACACAGAAATCTCAAAACTAATGTATGACTTTAAAAGATATTTAAAAGAGAAGATAGAGAAAAAGAAAAATTGTTGCTGATATATTGATAGGAATACACTTTGGGTGCTATATGGAGGATTTGAATCCAAATACCTACGAGCACATTACGCGTGCTATACAACATTTAAAAGAGTCATAAATAAATAAATAAATAGATGTTTGGGGATTGTCATAAAACAACCATTCAATAATGAATAAATTAGTTTGCACTGTACTAATATCTACATCCAAAACTTATTTGGATTTTCCAACTTGTATGGCACACATACGATCTAAACCACGCTTAATAAGTTAGTTCATCTTGTGACTGGGTGAACAAGAAAGAACCCTCCAGAAACTTTCTTTTCCTCCCAAAACTCATAGCGGGGAGCTCATCATATAATTCCGAGTGGCTAGTATTATTGTTATCCTCCAGATAGCACCTTGTTAGAGTAGCCTTGCTCCTATTGATATTGGTTTGTGTTATATGGAATTTTTGGAAATATATACAAAAACTTACAAATAATAGCATTTTATCCACCAAACTGTAGCCAGTGCAATTTATACTCCAATGTCACACAACCTACAAAGTATAAAGAACATGCTTTAAAGAGGTTTTGTGACAGCTTACTATTTGGTTTTCGTCACCACCACTCTCATCACTGTTGTCGCTGCACATCTCTCCATCTTCACCTTTGCCCTTTGCCCTTGGGAAGGGTCGTTTGTGCCATCTTCACCTTTGCCCTTGGGAAGGGTCGTTTGTGCTGAAGGTGGAGCACAAGTGAACCAGATCAGCCTTCCTTGCCCTCGACCTCGGAGGTGAACATATTTTGTGATTAGGCAACCATTGGTTGGCAACACAAATGTAAATGATATCACATTATCAAAAGATCAAGCATATATCAGTCATATCAATTGTTAGCTAATACCGCACATGCTTACATACATGACATCAGACTGTCAAAGATCAGTTGGTCTCGGTGATGGCAATTGTTAACTAACACACTGTATCTATCTCAACTTTATGCACCTTTTGGTAAGATGTTGCAAGTGCAGCTCCTTTTGGTGAGGGGAGCTTAATAAAACAACATTTGGCATCCTCTTGTAGTCTAAGCCTTTCCCCCACTATGGATTGAGTATGGATCACAAGGCTCCGTGAAAGATACAACAAAATTTTAGACTGGTTGTATGTGATGTCATCCCTCTAAATTTTAGAGGGGTTGTATGTGATGTCATCCCTCTAGTATTATGTCTACGATGAAAATGTCTAGACTTACCGTTGTATATAACATTTTGTGCCCTAAATATAGCTGCTTGATTATCGCAGTGTATGCATATAGCGGGCACTGGCTTTTGCCATAATGGTATATCTTCCAAAAATTATTGAAGCCATTCTGCTTCTTCTCCGGCCTTATCTAAAGTTATGAATTCTGATTCCATAGTGGAACGGGCAATACATGTTTGCTTGGAAGATTTTCAGGATACCACTGCTCCTCCTAGAGTAAATACGTATCCGCTAGTTGATTTTGATTCCTCAGAATCTGCAATCCAATTAGCATCACTATATCCTTCAAGTACAGGTGGATACTGTCCATATCTCAAGGCATATTCCTTGGTATGTGATACGTAACCCAATACTCGTAGTAGAGCTGTCCAGTGTTCATCACTAGGGTTACTAGTGTATCTGCTTAACTTACTTACAGCGTAAGCAATATCGGGTCTAGTGCAATTCATCAAATACATTAGACTTCCGATAATCTGAGAATACTCTAACTGGCGTATTCCAGTTCTTGTATTCTTATGAAGGTGGATGTGTGAGAGAAAAGGATTTGTATTCTCTTGTATCCCATGTTCCTTGAATCTTTCTATCATCTTTTCCACGTAGGGCCTGTTTGGTTAAGGGTGGAAGTGAGGAAGTGAGGAATTGAGGAAGTAGTAATAATTTCCTTTGGAACTTGGGAATTGGTTAGTAAGTTTTCTGGTGTTTGGATGTTGTTGGGAAGTGTGGTTTGAAAAATATTTTGTCTTTTCCGGTGTTTGGATGGTAATGTAAAAGTGAAAGTGAAAAAGATGACCACAAAGTTGACCGTAAAATAATATTAAAATAAAAATTAATTAAGAAAGATAAAAAATAGACTGTAATTAGAATACAAGTGAGATTTACATGGTCAAAAAATTAACTGTTTTATGCTAAAATTGAAAGGGAAACACCTAGAGGGGGGTGAATAGGTGTTAGTGCTAATCTAAAACTTAATGCAAAACTAAGTGCGCTAAATGCGGAAGCTAATGCAAATGTTGCACAAACTAATACGATACAACAAGTGTAGCCGAATTCCCCTTGCGAGGCTCTGGACTAACTCCTCTTGATTCCCCTTGAAATGGGTTGAGGCGCTATGTGAAGCTCTTGTTGGATGAGTATAAGTTAAGCACACACACACAAGCAATCCAAGCAATGTGCACACACAATCAAGCCAAGCAATCAAGGATATAGCAATATGGATTATGCAATGGCAACACAAGCAATGTATATAATATGCTATGAAAGAATAATACTTGCACAAAAGTAAAGAGAATAGAGTTGAGAGAAATTGGATCAAACGCTAACACAAAGATTTGTTTCGAGGTTCGAGTACCCAACTCTACATCCCCGCCTACACCACCGTGTAGGATTTCCCAATCCACTATAGGAGTACCGAACTCCTCTCTCAATCCTTACAAAGCCACCGAGGCTATACAACCACAATCCACCTCTACCGAAGAGGGATAAGGCCCGTAGCCAATACAAACACAATCACCTCTACCGAAGAGGGATCCAACCACAATACCACTCCGATCAACCTCTACCAAAGAGGGATACAACAAAAGCAAGGAGGGTTTACAACTAAGAGGCTTAACCTCAAACACTTCTCTTTTTCTCTCTTTTTCCACAAAACAAATGATCCTAATAGATTAGGATAGAAGATAGCTCAAGTGTGGAAAAACTAGGTGTTTTGATCAAAGAAAAACTCTTGGGAAAATAGCAAATTGATATAGAAATGAAGAACAAGAAATCTATTCCCAAAATCCTATTTTTCTTTGAAAATAACAAAACACTTAAAACAATAAAGATGAATCTTTTTGCACTTAAAACTCTTTTGAAAACTCTTTTAAAACACTAGAAATAGTCAGGAAATTTTGGCATCAAAATCTTAGTGAGAAACTCCAAACAATGAGGTATATATAGCCCCAATACAAAACTAGCCGTTAGGCTGATGTGGCAGCCTGACAGGCCTGGCGGTCGACCGGCCGGTCGACCGTCCAACGGTCATATTCTGACCCGTTGAAGCTACCGGTCGACCGCCGGTCGACCCAAACAAACAGAGAGCAGAACTCTCTGCAGCGGTCGACCGCCCGGTCGACCCAAACAAACAGTAAGTGCCCCGGTCGACCGGCGCGGTCGACCGTCCCAGTGCCTCAAAACGTGCACAGAATTGTGCACGTCGGTCGACCGGCCCGGTCGACCGACCTCTGTCTAGTCGACTATGTCAGTTGACTTAGTCGACTAATAGAAGCCTGGAACAGAAACTGGGTCTGAAAATCAGTGTAAAATATTTTATAAAAATCTTTTATCTTTTCTAAAAATCCCATAAAACTTGTTTTAACATATTGTATTGAAACACAAACTTGTGATAAAAAATTTCAAGACATATATCAATCATATAAATTCATTTTTGTGTCTTGCCAATTTTATCAAAAACCAACACTTGTATTTTATCAAACTTGATTTTTCAACATATGAATAGGGACATCAAAATAAGCTTGTATAGGAAGTTAAAACCATGTATGTATATCTAGAACATATCTAATATACATAAAAACTATTTAAGCTTGTTTTCCAATTAAGCTGATATATGTGCCTCAAGAAGCATAAGCATTCATGCCTAAAGGTGAGTAAATAAAATAAAGTCCTTAGTTTTGGGGCCTAGTTCACTCGAATTTGAGTCCGCGGGGTGTTTTCTCACCTGGTGCCCTAAAGCCAACCGGTTTGGGAGTCATCGACTTTAAGTTCGTTACATGGGTGGATTAGAAAGCCTAAGAAGACTAAGAAATATAATATATGTATTAACACATCTCATAATCAATTAGTTAGGTATGAGGGCCTCAAGAAGCCTTGATACTTATACGAAAGAAAATTAGATGAGCTATACATGCAAAAAAAAAAATATAAAATATATATTAACACATCTAATAGTCAATTAGTTAGGTATGAGGGCCTCAAGAAGCCTTGATACTTACACGAAAGAAAATTAGATGATGTTATAAAAAAATAAAGAGGCATGAGAGTCCAAGTTAAGGAATTCCTAGATTCACAAGGGTGCGTATGACTTTTGGTAACGAAAAAGACTATATTAGAAATTCAATTTTAATCCTTACCTAAAATGAATAACAATTGACTTTATAAAGACTAGGTTTGAAGAATGAATAAAATTGAGGATCCTAAAACTTATAGACTACTTAGTCTCTTCAAATATAATTCAAATATTTTCCTTTTTATGGATTTTGTGGGTGTAATCCGCTGAAAACCCTCACGAGACAACACTCGTCCTCTAGGGTAACCTAGGGGTTTAACGGCTTGTTGCACATGCTAAGTGTAACCGTGATTCCTACGAAAGTGAGTTAGCTAGGTTAGATTTTTCTCTTTCTTTTTGATTTTTACTCGAGGACGAGCAAAAAGATAAGTGTGGGGGTGTGATAGGTAGTGAAAAATGCATAATTGTCATCATATATACCATCGCATTTGCACATTTATTCATATTATAGTGCACATTTATTAATATTTCTTTATTTAATATGTGCAGGCCTCAAATTATCAAGTTAATAAAGAATAAAGCTTAAAGAGCCCAAAAGCCCAGATCCAAGCCCATGTTTGAAGCCCAGATGAAAAAGCGCAAATACAAAGAGTCAAAATGCAAATACAAGGGCTAAAAGTTGCAAATATCAGAGATTAGGGAAGGATAGACTTCTATCCAACTCTAAACACCTGCAGGATAAGGATAAAAGGCCAAGATAAAGAGGAATTTCGTGGAGAGAAGATTTGAAGAAATCTGGATTAAGGGTAACTTGATTACCAAGTTATCTCGAAAATCTAGATTAAAAGGCCAGGATCACACTTCTAGAAGCAGGAGCCCACATGGACGGACCAGGAGAGGCCACGCGCCAAAGCGCGTGGCCAGCAGCCACTAAACTGCCGCGGAGGCGCGGCAAAAGCCGCGCATCCGCGGCATTATGGATAGAGATGGCTACCATTTTTCGTGGGCAGGATTATCCAGGACTCTTCTACATTCTGCACTATAAATATCAGAGCATGCGCAACAGGGAGGGGCATCCAGAGACGTGTTAGGGTTTCTTTAGCTATTTTTCTTTAAATTTCAGCAAGTTGTAATCTTTGTTTCAAGCACGGTGTGGAGAAGAAGGAGGTTTGTAATTGGAGTTTACTCTCGAATAAAGGTTACCTTTTTGCCACTTAATTTCTGTCATTTAATTTTGCATTTACTTTGTGATTTCTTGAGTTTGGTTTGATCTGTGATTTCTCGATTCTTTTTATTTTCTCTCTTTCTTTATTCTTCTCATATAAAAAAAAAGAAAAGAAAAATAATAAAAAGATGATGAACTAATCTTCCTTTGTGGTTTGCTGAATTCTTAAGCAACCCTAAGCATGTTTGGAGTTGAACAGATTAATAATACTTTTTAGAAACCCTAGGTTTAAAGTAGATTGCTTGAGGACTAAATGGATAATCAGCTTTCTAATCTAGGTTACACTTTTAAATAATTCCTCACCCTTCATATTTAAGAACTTTGACAGCGTAACTTCAAGGTAATGCTTTTCTTTCGCTGTACTTAGATGTTAAGATGAAATCGTGTTGAATGTTCAAATGTGCGAACTAGTATGATTCTAAACTCCTTTATTCTTGCTTGCATATTCGCTAATAAACCTAGGATTAATTTCACATATATTAAGATGATGTTCAATCTCCTTAACTTGCAATAGGGTTGTGGCAGAAAATCAGTAAAAACCACATCTTTCATATCATATATATCTCTCAAATCTAATCTCTTTTCTTATTTGAAGCATACAGGGGAATCGGCCGAAAAGCTTGCATCGCATCCTTCCCTGAGGATCACGACCCGCTTGAAGCCCTTGCTACAGCGGATTCGCATTGAGACTAAGAAATCTGAACTTCACTTCTTTTATTCTTTAAAATCTCAATCAAATTTTGGCGCCGTTGCCGGGGAAGGAACGGCACGATTTCCTCGATCTAACTATCTTTTTTCTTTCTGTTGCAGGTACAGAGAACAGGATACAGAAACAGAGCAGCAGAAATTACATATTGCAACCCTGTGCCTCTGCCCTAGAAGGCAGAGCACTTGGGCCTACTTCTTTGCCGCGGATCCGCGGCAAAAGCCGCAGAAACGCGGCAAGAGTAGTTAACTACTCACAGAGATTTCTGCAGGTTGCTCTGCAGTGCAAAATTCTATTTTCTGTTGTGTTGTTACCTCTCTGTGATCACTCTGCAACTGCTAATTAATAACATTAACCCATTTGTTGAAAATAAAAAAAAAATTTTAGACTCTTGCATTTAGGGCACGTGTCTATTTACACTTTTTTTAATTCTGTTGAAGAGTGCTGGCGACAAGGTACGTTTGCATAGCATATAGATTAGGAAACACTCTTGGTTGTTTACTGCTTTCTTGAGTGATTACTTTTCTACCGCTTTACACGTACACTAATTCATCTTAAGGGCATAACCCATAAGCAAGATAAGGTGGGGATTTCATCACCCTTCCTTGGCCCACAAATCATATCCGTCACACTCACAACCCTAACCTTAAGTAAAATTTGACTAGACGTTGGCCCTAGGTTAACTCGGACTCAATAGGAGATTGACCGAAGGAGGAAAATTGTTCGAAATTAACTCTTGTCAAATCGGTGTCTAGGCAGGGGATTGAGGGCCGAAAGCCCGAAGAACGGTGGTTATTTAATTAAGGAACGTCTCTGACGGAAAACCTCCCACCGGTCTTGCCACCTACCTGGCCGATTAGCTTGTGGTTAATGTCGACAGTAGACCTCCTAAGGACAGTCTAAAGTTAGGAGTCGTCTAGATCAAGGCTTACCCTAGATTAGGATTTTTGATTGTTTTTCTTGATTGATTGGGTGAACTTGTTTGCTGATTGTGCATGCCCGCTTGGTCGAGAGACCCACTTACATCCAGGCTAACTAGAATTAGTTCACCACCCGAGCTCAAGCCCGACCCACGCATGGCACAACCAATATCACTCCAAGATAGGTTCTATCCTATTAGGACCTCTCTTCCTTCTTGCATCAAGCTTAACGATGAAGGTGTTGACCCATTTGAGCTTAAGCCACAATACATCAACACCCTTCCGAAATTTCATGGACTTGACTCCGAGGATGCATACTTCTTCATAAGGGAATTTGAGGAAGTATGTCTCATGATGAATATTCCTACGTTAGGAAAAGATGACATCAAACTTAGGTTTGTCCCCTTTGCTTTGAAGGATTTAGCAAAGAAATGGCTCTACAGTCTAGAGGCCGGTTCTATATCTTCTTGGGATAATTTTGTTAAGGCATTCTTAAAGAAATTTTATCTTGTTCACAAGACTGCATTGATTAGGAAGAATATCCTACAGTTTAAGCAGACAGCCAATGAGCCCTTTTGGAAATACTTCGAACGTTTCAAGGACCTCCTTGCCCAATGCCCTCACCATGGGATAGAGAAATGGCGATTATGCCAAGTTCTATATGATGGATTAGAATATCAAACTAAAACGTTGTTAGAATCCATGTGCCAAGGAGGATTTCTGAAAAAGGACGAAACTGATGGATGAAAATTGTATGAGGAATTAGCTGAAAATACCATCCAATGGGAACCTACTCCTGAAAAATCTAGGACTAATGACCCTACTTCTTCAAAAGGAGGTATCCATTCCATTGAGGCCAACATAGCAACCGATGCTAAGTTAGTTGCTGTTATGCGAAGACTAGAGGCTCTTGAAACTAAAGAGCCAGTCTCTGTGAACCAAGTCAGCCCAACAACTTCGGCGGGCTGTACTTATTGTCAAGATATGAACCATGTGTTCGAGGAATGTCCTGTTTTTATCGCGCATCAAAGCTTGCCCGAACATATGAGTGCGGCCTTCACAAGGCCCACCAACAATCCGCCCGCCAACAATCCATATTCGCCCACCTACAATCCCGGTTAGAGAAACCATCCCAATTTGTCTTGGGGCCAAAGTAACAATGATCAAACTAGGCCCAAATTCTCCAACAATTTCCAAAATCCGCCCTATCAAAATCCTCCACCCTCTTTCCAATATTCACAAATGGAAACAAGGCTCTCCAATCTGGAAAGAAAGGTGGACACTATCGTTAAAAGCAATGACACGCTGGCTCAAGTCTTGACTAGGATAGAGATGCAAATGAATCAGCAAGAAAGGCAAAAGGGTACTCTACCTAGTCAACCATTCCCAAACCCTAGGAACTCTAGTCAAGCTCACTTGGCTGAAGAGAATCATATGAGTCAGTGCAATGCGATTCATACATTGCGGTCGGGAAAACAAGTTGATAACCAAGTATCAACACCATCAAGTTCTAAACAAGCATTCAGCTTGCCTGATCCCACTCCATCCCAACTTAATGCCAACAACACGAAAAAAGACAAGTCAGCCGAAGATATGCACAAGCCCATCGCACCCTACCCAAATAGGCTTAAAGATAAGCAATGTGCACAAATGGATAAGGTACGAGAGATTTTTAATCAAGTCAAGATCAATATACCTCTTCTTGATGCTATTCAACAAGTCCCTAAGTATGCCAAGTTTATTAAGGACATGTGCACAAAGAAGAGAAAGACTAATGTGCCCAAGAAGGTTTTTCTAGCCACTAACATTAGTGAGCTATTGTCTAACCAGATCCCTGTCAAGTATAAGGACCCTGGTTGCCCCACCATCTCTTGCACAATAGGTCAAACTGCAATTAAGCATGCACTTCTTGATTTGGGAGCAAGTATCAACTTACTCCCCTTCTCAGTTTACCAACAACTTGGGTTGGGCGAACTTAGTCCGACTAAGATTACAATCCAATTGGCTGACCGATCCATAAAAATTCCCAAAGGAGAAATTACCGATGTGCTCGTCCAAGTTGGGGAGTTTATCTACCCAGTAGATTTTGTTGTTCTGGAGACCGAACCTGTATCCACTCTTCGGTCTCAAACTCCCGTTATCCTAGGGCGTCCGTTCCTTGCAACTGCAAATGCGATCATAAATTGTAAGAATGGATCCATGAGGTTGACTTTTGGAAACATGACTAAAGAGGTCAATGTCTTCAACCTGGAAAACCAATCTCGTAAGATTAAAGACCAAACATTTGAGGTGAACTTCATCGAGAACATTTGTGAAAAAGAAAGTGAAAATGAGTCTCTATTTCTTGACAAGTTATTTGAGGATAAGTGCGATTTTAGTGATAAGATGACACATGTTGAGGATTATAATTTTAAAGTTCCATTTAAAAAACGAAGATTTGATCTAAGTATCTTCAAAGAGCCAAGCACTGAAATATCGCATGAGAATATAGTTCAAGAAATTCCGATTGACTTAACTTTCGAAAGTCTCTTTGAAGAAGAACTCCTATGTTTAGATACACCGATTAAGGAGATGTTGGTTAATTATTCACTTCCAGGGAAAAGTGTTGATTTAAGTTTTGAGGAGATGTACGGAACTGAGCTAGAATTTCTCGGCAAGGAAGTTCCAACTGAAAGGTGTGATGAATTTTTGAATAATGGAGGTGGACATATGATGAGGAAGAGCCTAAAGAAGATGAAACTGGGGGGAGAGAAAGTTAAAACAAAAATGTTGGTCTCCCCATTGTGCCTTATAAAGAGAACCCATTGGAATGATGGGAAACGAGCTAGAGGGATGAATCCTAAGCAGCTCTAGGTGAGAGTGATACATGTGTTGTACATATTATGGTATACTATTATTCTTTGCCTCTCTTTACATTTTTCTTCATGCATTCATGCATTTCATACATTGAGGACAATGCATGAGATAAGTGTGGGGGAGGGTTTACTAACATAGAAAAGATTAATTAATAAAAAATATATTTTTCTCTTTATTTGTTCTAACATTTGCCAAAAAAAAAAAAAAACTTATAAAAAGGAAATATTTTGACTTATTTTTTGAAAGAAATCTAAGTTAGTTTTAAGGATTAGGAAAATAATGATTAGGATTTCTAAAAACTTGGTCAAAATAAATAAATTGTTTAATTTTTAGGTATAGGAGGAGAAATTGAATAAATAATTAGTCTTGATTTTTACCTTAATGAAATGTGCATACCAAATGCATATCTAGGATTCTAAGACAAAGACCTTGTGCCTCATAAAAAAAAAAGAAGAAAAAAAAAAAGAAGAAGAAAAAAATCACCAATTAAGCTGATATATGTGCCTCAAGAAGCATAAGTATTCATGCCTAAAGGTGAGTAAATAAAATAAAGTCCTTAGTTTTGGGGCCTAGTTCACTCGAATTTGAGTCCGCGGGGTGTTTTCTCACCTGGTGCCCTAAAGCCAACCGGTTTGGGAGTCATCGACTTTAAGTTCGTTACATGGGTGGATTAGAAAGCCTAAGAAGACTAAGAAATATAATATATGTATTAACACATCTAATAATCAATTAGTTAGGTATGAGGGCCTCAAGAAGCCTTGATACTTATACGAAAGAAAATTAGATGAGCTATACATGCAAAAAAAAAATATAAAAAATATATATTAACACATCTAATAGTCAATTAGTTAGGTATGAGGGCCTCAAGAAGCCTTGATACTTACACGAAAGAAAATTAGATGATGTTATAAAAATAATAAAGAGGCATGAGAGTCCAAGTTAAGGAATTCCTAGATTCACAAGGGTGCGTATGACTTTTGGTAACGAAAAAGACTATATTAGAAATTCAATTTAATCCTTACCTAAAATGAATAACAATTGACTTTATAAAGACTAGGTTTGAAGAATGAATAAAATTGAGGATCCTAAAACTTATAGACTACTTAGTCTCTTCAAATATAATTCAAATATTTTCCTTTTTATGGATTTTGTGGGTGTAATCCGCTGAAAACCCTCACGAGACAACACTCGTCCTCTAGGGTAACCTAGGGGTTTAACGGCTTGTTTCACATGCTAAGTGCAACCGTGATTCCTACGAAAGTGAGTTAGCTAGGTTAGATTTTTCTCTTTCTTTTTGATTTTTACTCGAGGACGAGCAAAAAGATAAGTGTGGGGGTGTGATAGGTAGTGAAAAATGCATAATTGTCATCATATATACCATCGCATTTGCACATTTATTCATATTATAGTGCACATTTATTAATATTTCTTTATTTAATATGTGCAGGCCTCAAATTATCAAGTTAATAAAGAATAAAGCTTAAAGAGCCCAAAAGCCCAGATCCAAGCCCATGTTTGAAGCCCAGATGAAAAAGCGCAAATACAAAGAGTCAAAATGCAAATACAAGGGCTAAAAGTTGCAAATATCAGAGATTAGGGAAGGATAGACTTCTATCCAACTCTAAACACCTGCAGGATAAGGATAAAAGGCCAAGATAAAGAGGAATTTCGTGGAGAGAAGATTTGAAGAAATCTGGATTAAGGGTAACTTGATTACCAAGTTATCTCGAAAATCTAGATTAAAAGGCCAGGATCACACTTCTAGAAGCAGGAGCCCACATGGACGGACCAGGAGAGGCCACGCGCCAAAGCGCGTGGCCAGCAGCCACTAAACTGCCGCGGAGGCGCGGCAAAAGCCGCGCATCCGCGGCATTATGGATAGAGATGGCTACCATTTTTCGTGGGCAGGATTATCCAGGACTCTTCTACATTCTGCACTATAAATATCAGAGCATGCGCAACAGGGAGGGGCATCCAGAGACGTGTTAGGGTTTCTTTAGCTATTTTTCTTTAAATTTCAGCAAGTTGTAATCTTTGTTTCAAGCACGGTGTGGAGAAGAAGGAGGTTTGTAATTGGAGTTTACTCTCGAATAAAGGTTACCTTTTTGCCACTTAATTTCTGTCATTTAATTTTGCATTTACCTTGTGATTTCTTGAGTTTGGTTTGATCTGTGATTTCTCGATTCTTTTTATTTTCTCTCTTTCTTTATTCTTCTCATATAAAAAAAAAGAAAAGAAAAATAATAAAAAGATGATGAACTAATCTTCCTTTGTGGTTTGCTGAATTCTTAAGCAACCCTAAGCATGTTTGGAGTTGAACAGATTAATAATACTTTTTAGAAACCCTAGGTTTAAAGTAGATTGCTTGAGGACTAAATGGATAATCAGCTTTCTAATCTAGGTTACACTTTTAAATAATTCCTCACCCTTCATATTTAAGAACTTTGACAGCGTAACTTCAAGGTAATGCTTTTCTTTCGCTGTACTTAGATGTTAAGATGAAATCGTGTTGAATGTTCAAATGTGCGAACTAGTATGATTCTAAACTCCTTTATTCTTGCTTGCATATTCGCTAATAAACCTAGGATTAATTTCACATATATTAAGATGATGTTCAATCTCCTTAACTTGCAATAGGGTTGTGGCAGAAAATCAGTAAAAACCACATCTTTCATATCATATATATCTCTCAAATCTAATCTCTTTTCTTATTTGAAGCATACAGGGGAATCGGCCGAAAAGCTTGCATCGCATCCTTCCCTGAGGATCACGACCCGCTTGAAGCCCTTGCTACAGCGGATTCGCATTGAGACTAAGAAATCTGAACTTCACTTCTTTTATTCTTTAAAATCTCAATCATCTACTATTCATGAAAACCAAAATCCAAAACATAAACTTTTTGTGTGTTGTGCACTTGAGCATATCAACTATACTAAACTTTACAAATGGATCTAAACACACTATCTAAACTATGGATACCTAAGTCTTCTTGACGATCTTCATCTTCAAGTAGACTTGCTCCAAAACTCCATCCATGGGCTAGGCAATGTGTGATCTTGACGCTTTGGCCCTGAATCATCATGAAAAGCTTCTAAACACCTTGTTGAAGCTAATCACCAACTAATATCTTGATTAATGATCTGAAACTTAAACAACACAAGATTATTAGTAAACATAACTACGTGAGTTAATCATCATCAAAACTAGAGTGGAAGGCCTTTGGGCCAACAATCTCCCCCTTTTGATGATGACAAAACTCATGGAGTTATATATGCATGGATTAAAGTTAAGCTTCAAAGAAGCTCCCTCTTAACTCATGCATAAACATAAATAATAAGATATGGAAATGAAGCACATGAATATGTATGCAAGTATGGAGATAAAACATGCAACAAGCATAAATCAAGAACTTTTTCTCCTATTTGCAATACAAAAACATATATGCATAAATAACAAGGAAGACAAATACTTCTCCCCCTTAAGCAATGAAAGCATGCATATAAACTCAAATACTTCTCCCCCTTTTTGTCAATCATCAACAAAGGGTTCAAAGTAAAATCAAATCAAACAAATTTTTCTCCCTCTTTTTGTCAAACAAAAGGATCAAGAAGGGGTTAAACAATTCAAACAATAAAATGAGGGGTAAAAAATCTTTCTCCCCTTTTAAGTCAATTAAACAATAAAACAATGTTCTCCCCTTTTGTCTAAAACAAAAACAAGGTCAATAAGGGGTGACCATAAACAACATGATATCAATAGATAAATATGTCAATGAAGCATCTTGATATCAATTGAAAATAAACAAAGATCAATAGATGTTATATGCTATATACATTCATGAAGAGGAAGACGCTAAGTTAGCTTCCCTACACATATGCATTACATGAAAGAGGGATGTTAAACCCTAATTCACATAACACACACTATGTAATGCATAAGAGGAGATGTGAAGCTCCCCCTACACACGTGTACCACATAACGAAGAGATGTTAAGCTCTTCAATACAAGATACACTCATCATGAATCTATATGAATATAGTCAATATAAATCAAAACTTTTGTATTTTTCTTAAAAATAAAATTTTTAGATACCAATTTTAAGCAAAAACACATGAAACATCTTGATATCAATTGAAATTAAACATAATAAATTTTGAATGTCTAAACAAAATTTTGATACAACTTGTAAATAATTTTCATATTAAACATATGTACCAATATGAAATTTTCAATCATAAAGTAAGGGAGTGGGAAACAAATACCAATTGAAGAATCACCAATTGAAAGACAAAATTAATTTTCTCCCACTTTATGAAATACCAACTAAAAAGAATGAATGGGCTTGATATCAATTTAAAAATAATTAATTAAAACAAAAGTGAACTTCAAGCACTAGCATAAACAAGATTTTGTGAAAAATTTATATCTTAAGCACAAATAAAATGTGTATGAAATAGAATGAGTACCAATCACCAATAGATGATACCAATTGAAAATATACATACACAATAAACATATGAGTATACAAAAAGATCAAAATGATACCAATTGAAAGAGTTCAATGATACCAATTGACATAGCAATAAGTTCAAGTGTATACATCATATTACAATACCTCCCAATCAAAGTTCAAGTTTTAAATGATTTTCACTTTAAAGCATACAAGACCATGATCTCCCATCCATCCGCCCATAGATGGTAGGGGTTTTCAAAAATAGATTTGAAAATATAGTTTGTTTGAAAATCACTACCATAGTGAGGAATACCGTAACTAGTTAAATGGAAAATCTTTTAAACTAGTACGAAATCCTTCAAGCAAGGAATAAAAACAAATATATATCATGAAAATATGAAATTCACAAGATAGTCAACACTCATAATTAAGCATAAATATGACTCATGAAAACAAACACATGAGTAAGCAATAAATGTGAGTGTACATATAAAGTGTGAATATCATAATCATGAAAATTTTTCATTAAGCTCAATTATTCCTTAATCATGAAAACACGAAAATCATCAAAACTTATTTAATCTTCATGGCATATGTATGTCTAATACAAACTAAAGTATACATACATATCCAAAACACGAGTCCACAAAATATATGCATTAAGGCACGTGGCTCAAAAGGATAATCATGTATATCTAATAGTTTGGACAAGATAGACATATACATGAAGTTAAACAATTAAACACAAAATCAAGAAATCTAAATCTTCATCAAAACAAATTCATTTCATGATATATGTATGAATTGTCAACATAATAAGTATACATACATATCCCTAAACACAATTGAGTCCATATATAGATTTGCATGAAAGGCAAATGACTCAAGGGGTATACATGTATATCTTAGAGTTTGGCAATACAAACATATACATGAAGTGAAAAACTCATAAAACAAATCTAAAATGGGAATACAAGTTTAAAATGTATGAATCATCAAAACTAGACTATACTAGCACATTTAATGGGTTCAAATAAGCATTCAACTCAAACATATATAGATTTATTTGTGGCCCACTATATGTACAAGTATAAATCCTAGTCTTAATGAAAACTAACATCTAAACAAGTAATCTTAACATGAAGCATCAAAACACAATATAGAAATCATCATGATAAAACTAAAACATGATTACTATGTAAATTCACTTGTATTAGATTCATGATGTACATTATAGCTTAAACATAGGTGAGAACACTAAGTATGGGTCCATATAAACATGGGTGTCTCAAAATGCTATACATGCATGTCAAGGATCTAATGAACATGGCATTATCAAATAATAAAACATGCTATAAACATCAAGGATATGAAATACAAATCATATATGATCAATATGTACATGCATGTGCATTAGATCTAGGTCATACAAATTAGTTTAACCAAGGTGAAAACACAAAAATATAAGTCCATATAAAACATGGATGTTTCAACCAACTAATAAGTATAACACTAATCTAATTAACAAGGCATATTCATGATGATCACTAAACATCAAATCATGCTATGAAAGATAAACATGGAAAGCATGTAAACATAAGGAGTTAGAGATTCGATACCAAAACCAATGAGGGCACCGCTCTATTTCTCCAAAACAAAGGTGGTCCTCTCCACCAAATCTTCCCTTGAAAGTGATGCATCCAATTGATCTCCTTTAAGTCCGGAACGCATCCACTCCAAGGTGTCATCACTCTCACGTCATGTGAGAGCCCACACCTACATCAAAAACAATAGGAGGGGTGGTCTTTGGTACCCATATCTTCTTGGGTCCATGGGGGTTAGTACCTTCTCTAACCCAAACAAATTTCTTTGCTAAATTTTCAACATGTAGACGATCATAGCAAAATTTAGCAAGATGGTCTTTTCGGCCACAATGTGTACATGTGTACACATGAGCATACATGTGTTGATGGTGTCCGTGTGGAGCATGTGTATGCCGTGGAGGGTGTGCATGCATAAAAGTTGGAACTTGTTTCTTACGAACCAAGGTTTCCAAGCGTGTGTGGTTCATGGCACATTGGCTCATAGTGGAGCCCAAACAATCCATTTTCTTCTTCAACATATTCATATCATTTTTAATCATAGAAGTGGTACATGCATTAGGTAGACTAGATGAAGAAGCTACACTAGCATGGCAAACATGAGCATCAATTTTATTTTGCAAAACTTCATTTTTCTTTAAACAAATTTCTAAATCCTTTGAAATAGAAATAATTTTATTTTTCAAAGCAACATTCTCTTTAAAACAAAATCAATTTTTGAAGACATGTTTTCATTTTTCTTCAAAAATGTTTCACAATCATTTTTAGATTTTAAAAATTTATTTTCTTTTAAGGCAAGTTCTAATTGAGATCTTAATGCATCTCTTTCATTATAGACCTCAACCTTCTCTTGCAAAACACAATCAAGTCTAGAATGCAAACTTTTATTTTCTTTTTCAATTTCTAGACTTTTCTTTTTCAAAATCTTATAATTTTCAATTAATTTTTCACACACAATGGAAAGTTCTTCATTCAAAGCATGAGGATCAACATAATCATTTGAAGAACTAGCACAATCATCATTATCTAAGTTGGGGTTCCGAATGTACCTCAAGGGAGTCATTCCCTTGGACCATGAAGCATTGTGACTCGGACTCTCCACTAGATTCCTCTTCTTGGATTTGCACTTGAAGCTCGGAGGTGGTGGTTGTCAATTTGTTCCACACTGCAAAGGCGGAATCAATGTTAGAAACACGTAAAAGATAATCTTTAGATAAAGTGCTTCTAATGGCCTCTAGGGCTTGTGCATTGGCCCCTATATGATTGCGATCACTAAGGAAGGATTCCTTGGTAATAGCAAGATAAACTTTATGACCTAGGGTTTGTAAATAAACGGTCATCCTAATCTTCCAAACATGAATGTTGGAAGGGTCAAACATAGGTGGGGTCATGAAGGCCATGGTAAACTATATGAGTGTGCAAACAAGCAAATGCAAACAAGATTAGCCTAAAATGAGGATCTTTAACTCTAGGTTGTTAGACCTAAAAACAGAGCACTTGACTCTGATACCAATTGAAAGGGAAACACCTAGAGGGGGGTGAATAGGTGTTAGTGCTAATCTAAAACTAATGCAAAACTAAGTGCGCTAAATGCGGAAGCTAATGCAAATGTTGCACAAACTAATACGATACAAGTGTAGCCGAATTCCCCTTGCGAGGCTCTGGACTAACTCCTCTTGATTCCCCTTGAAAGGGTTGAGGCGCTATGTGAAGCTCTTGTTGGATGAGTATAAGTTAAGCACACACACACAAGCAATCTAAGCAATGTGCACACACAATCAAGCCAAGCAATCAAGGATATAGCAATATGGATTATGCAATGGCAACACAAGCAATGTATATAATATGCTAGGAAAGAAAAATGCTTGCACAAAAGTAAAGAGAATAGAGTTGAGAGAAATTGGATCAAACGCTAACACAAAGATTTGTTTCGAGGTTCGAGTACCCAACTCTACATCCCCGCCTACACCACCGTGTAGGATTTTCCAATCCACTATAGGAGTACCGAACTCCTCTCTCAATCCTTACAAAGCCACCGAGGCTATACAACCACAATCCACCTCTACCGAAGAGGGATAAGGCCCGTAGCCAATACAAACACAATCACCTCTACTTAAGAGGGATCCAACCACAATACCACTCCGATCAACCTCTACCAAAGAGGGATACAACAAAAGCAAGGAGGGTTTACAACTAAGAGGCTTAACCTCAAACACTTCTCTTTTTCTCTCTTTTTCCACAAAACAAATGATCCTAATAGATTAGGATAGAAGATAGCTCAAGTGTGGAAAAACTAGGTGTCTTGATCAAAGAAAAACTCTTGGGAAAATAGCAAATTGATATAGAAATGAAGAACAAGAAATCTATTCCCAAAATCCTATTTTTCTTTGAAATAACAAAACACTTAAAACAATAAAGATGAATCTTTTTGCACTTAAAACTCTTTTGAAAACTCTTTTAAAACACTAGAAATAGTCAGGAAATTTTGGCATCAAAATCTTAGAGAGAAACTCCAAACAATGAGGTATATATAGCCCCAATACAAAACTAGCCGTTAGGCTGATGTGGCAGCCTGACAGGCCTGGCGGTCGACCGGCCGGTCGACCGTCCAACGGTCATATTCTGACCCGTTGAAGCTACCGGTCGACCGCCCGGTCGACCCAAACAAACAGTAAGTGCCCCGGTCAACCGGCGCGGTCGACCGTCCCAGTGCCTCAAAACGTGCACAGAATTGTGCACGTCGGTCGACCGGCCCGGTCGACCGACCTCTGTCTAGTCGACTATGTCAGTTGACTTAGTCGACTAATAGAAGCCTGGAACAGAAACTGGGTCTGAAAATCAGTGTAAAATATTTTATAAAAATCTTTTATCTTTTCTAAAAATCTCATAAAACTTGTTTTAACATATTGTATTGAAACACAAACTTGTGATAAAAATTTCAAGACATATATCAATCATATAAATTCATTTTTGTGTCTTGCCAATTTTATCAAAACCAACACTTGTATTTTATCAAACTTGATTTTTCAACATATGAATAGGGACATCAAAATAAGCTTGTATAGGAAGTTAAAACCATGTATGTATATCTAGAACATATCTAATATACATAAAAACTATTTAAGCTTGTTTTGATCTACTATTCATGAAAACCAAAATCCAAAACATAAACTTTTTGTGTGTTGTGCACTTGAGCATATCAACTATACTAAACTTTACAAATGGATCTAAAATACACTATCTAAAGTATGGATATCTAAGTCTTCTTGACGATCTTCATTTTCAAGTAGACTTGCTCCAAAACTCCATCCATGGGCTAGGCAATGTGTGATCTTGACGCTTTGGCCCTGGAATCATCATGAAAAGCTTCTAAACACCTTGTTGAAGCTAATCACCAACTAATATCTTGGTTAATGATCTGAAACTTAAACAATACAAGATTATTAGTAAACATAACTACATGAGTTAATCATCATCAAAACTAGAGTGGAAGGCCTTTGGGCCAACAAAAATTTATTACAAATGAGATTTACATGACCACAAAATTAACTGTAGCACTCTGGAAGTGAGGAAATGGTTGTGTAGAAGAGAAAAGATAAAAGGAAAAGAGGTTTTCTTATTTTCCTTTTCCGATGTTTGGATAGATAGGGAAGTGAGCAATTATACTTCCCTATTTCCTTACTTCCGCCCACTTCCTTGCAACCAAACAGCCCCGTAGTGAGATTGAGATAGACTGATTCCATCTGGTGTTCTGGTAATTTTAATTCCTAAAATTACATCAGCAGCTCCCAGATCCTTCATGTCAAAACTGTTGGATAACATTCTTTTATTTCAATATTAGTCCAAGTATCAACATGTCGTCTACATAAAGACAAACAATGATACATGCATTTCCAACTGTTTTAGTGTAAACACACTTATCGCATTCATTGATAGTGAATCCATCTTTGATCATGACACTATCAAATTTCTCATGCCATTGTTTTAGAGCCTGTTTTAGACCGTATAAGGATTTTACCAATTTACACACTTTGTGTTCTTGCCCCTTTACTATAAAGCCTTCAGGTTGCTCCATATATATTTCTTCATTTAATTCACCATTTAAGAATGCAGTCTTGACATTCATTTGATGGATATCTAAGTTATGTAATACTGCAATTGCAATCAACATCCGAATGGAGGTTATTCTTGTTACTGGTGAATAAGTATCGAAGTAGTCAAGTCCTTCCTTTTGTCGATGACCCTTGGCTACTAATCTAGCCTTGTACTTATCGATAATCCATCGGGTTTTAATTTTCTTTTGAAAATCCACTTACACCCAATTGGTTTACTGCTAGGAGGCAAGTTTACCAATTCTCAAGTATGATTACTTAGTATGGATTCTATTTCGCTATTTATAGCTTCTTTCCACATTTGTGCTTCTGAGGTAGACATAGCCTCTTTAAATGTTTGAGGCTCGCTTTCAATAGCGTATGCTATGAAATCTGGACCAAAAGATTTTGAGATTCTAGATCTCTGACTTCTTCTTGGTTCAATTTCCGCATTAACGATCGGTTCCTCGGGGCTTTCGTCGCTGAACGCCATCTCATGTGTTCTTTTCCCAGAAGTCTTATCCGTTTCCCTTTTATATTTGGTATAATCCATCAAACAATAGCACCATATACTCCTCAGCAAAATTGAATTGCTGAACGGAAGAACAGAACTTTAAAGGAGATGGTCAATTCCATGCTCGTAAGTTCTGAAGCTCCGCAGAACTTGTGGGGGGAAAGCTCTGTTAACTGCAAATTATATTCTAAATAGAGTACCCCACAAGAAACTAGGTCTTATATCATTTGAGTTATGGCATGGAAGGACACCTTCCTACCATTACCTCAGGGGATATACTGAATATCAGTATATTGAGACTGACTTATACCAGTCTAATTGGTGTTTAACCAAGGAAGGTAATTGAAAGGTGGTTCTTTAATTAAGAAACGTTTTATTGAACGGAAAACCTCCCACCTGATATAAACCGACCTGACCAATTAGATCGGTGATATTTCAGTGATATTGATTAGTTGTCAGATTGATCCCAGAAACCACAATCTTAAGACAATTACGACCCCCGCACCGGTGCTAACGGGTTACTGGACGCTGGTCTCCCAAGATACAACACTCCTTCACGGTATTTGGATAGCACTACCAAATCACCGTACGGTCGAACCATAATTAACCAGTACCTTCACAGGATTATTGAAGCAGCGGGACTAAGACAAATTTTGGGAGAATATTTGCCTTTACTTAGAGGAGCACCCACCGTAGAGGAAGAAGGAAGGCAGAAGAATATTCTTCTTTGAAAGTCCCAGATTCAGACAACAATTCTACTAAAGAATCTGTTAAATTTTCTGAGCCCTCTTTCAGAACGAATTTTTGCAGAATCTCTTTTGGAAGCCGCTTCAGAAATCGAGTAGTCCCAGATTCAGACAACAATTCTACTAAAGAATCTGTTGAATTTTCTGAGCCTCTTTCAGAACGAATTTTTGCAGAATCTCTTTTGGAAGCCGCTTCGGAAATCGAGTTACTGATTTTCCACTTCCCTTTGGAAGTTACTTCAACTGAGAGAGAGAGAGGATCTCAGTTCAGAACGTAGAGAGAGTTGGATTTTGGTGTGTCTTAATTTGAGAAAACGGAGCGCTATATAGTTCAGAACGTAGAGAGAGTTAGATTTTGGTGTGTCTTAATTTGAGAAAACGGAGCGCTATTTATAGCACTCCGGGAGGGGTATATCCGTCCGAACCCAACCAACAGTTGCAACGGCTCGGTCTGAACCGTTGCAACGGTTCGTTTCAACCGCCGCAACTATCCAACCGCCCAACTGCCGCGATGGTTTACAAACAGCTGTTGGGCGGGGCGGTTCGGATCCGGATAGCGGAGCGGATATGCTCCGTGTAACCCATACCCGTGAGACCCGGTTCAAAAAGAACCGGGCCGGGTAGGGAACCCGTGCCCGGCCCGGCCCGACCCCAGCGGTGACGCGCGCGTGCGCATGTGCGGGCATGGTTTCGCGAAAACTCCAAGTACCCAAAGGGCACACCCTTTGTTCCCATTTTTCTCTATTTAAACACTACAAACTTCCATCCCATGGTCAATGTGGGAATAAATGCCTTTAGCTACCTTTAGTCCCATTTTGGCTTTGAATTAGGCAATCTTTAGACTTGAATATCTCATTCATTCAAAGTCGGAATTGAACATGTGAATATACCACGTTCATCCCAATGGAAGGAGAACACACTCCAACCATCATTCAATTGATTCGATCAACGGATCTCACCGTAATTCAATTCAAAGATTCACATATATTCTTCATATTCTCAACAGTTTTTTCCATCTACTTATTTGGATATTGCATGTCTAGTATGTCTGCTATTCTCATGGTAGAAAATGAAAATCGTGGAATAGAAAATGAAAATCGTGGAAGGAAGACCACAAAGGGGGAGAGAGGCACCCCCAAAAAAGAGAAGCTATCATATCAGGGAAACGAGCCAGCCCTGTTTGAGGAAAGAAGTTCCCATGAAGGGCGAAAGAATTCTCCCTAGCAAGATAATATTTGCAAGCAATGCTAGTTGGTCCTCCTGCTACACACATGGATCACAAAGAGCTTCTACAAACCTGCAATGAACTCGAGTGACTGTGTAATAAGCCTGCAATAGTGTCCCTCCCCCTTTAGTTAGAACATCCCTCACCGGCAACGGATGGGGAGATTCAAACCTACAAGGCCACAACCTCCAACAAATATGGAAGTGTCATTAGCGCATGAGCTAAGCTCACTTGGTAAACTAGCATGCTGCAGTGTCAGAATGAGATGAATAGACTAGACTGCTAATGCAGTGTCTCGTGCATTTTCCCCATGTACTCCCTCTTGTTTTCTTTTTCTTTCAACTTATTCTTAAAAGGTTTTTTCCTTCCCGCTTAGCATGCTGAAGGGCCTAAAACAAACATAAGCCCTTCATAAGCACTGACAGTGACTATTATGCACATGATGAAACTGTTAGAGATATCAATGACAACACGTGATCCATGTGAAAGACACCCCTCATGAAATCAATCAGATTCTAAAATCTCTCCATGATTATAAGAACACATGGGACTCATGGGATTCATGCACCATGTGTTTCTCATTCTTTCTCTCAGTCAATATTTTGTATTATTTCTCTCAGTCAATATTTTTGTATTATTTCTCTCAGTCAATATTTTCCTATTGTACCTCCTAAATCTGTGTAAACATGTGACCAATATGTGTATATAAATACAACCAAGAACCATAGCTAATGGTATCTTGTCTTTACACAAATAAGTCTTCTTCTTATTGTTTTTCTTGGTATCAGAGCAACTCCAGTACCATGTCGAGTATTTCCTCTTCATCTTCCCTCACCTCCATCCAAACACTTACATCCATGGTTATTCCCAATCCCAACATCACTCATTTTCTAAATATCAAACTCGACAAGGGAAACTATCTGCTGTGGCGTTCCCAGTTCCTTCCTCTTCTCAAGCTCCACGATCTCGAAGGCCTCGTCGACGAAACCTCTCTATGTCCGGTCCGGTTCCCTTCCTTCTACCGAGAAGGATGCTCAGCCCACTATTAATCCAGAATACACGCGCTGGATCAAGCTTGATCAGATGCTCTTATGTTGGCTTATCTCCTCGCTCACTGAGGCTGTTCTTGCTCATGTCGTCGGCCTCACCACATCTCGTGATGTGTGGTGCTCTCTAGAGCGAATCTTTGCGTCACCCTCCAGAGCTAGAGTGCAGCAACTCAAATATCAGCTGCACACCGTCAAGATGGGCACCTCTTCTATGTCAGAGTACATCCAGTCTGTCAAGTCCATCGTGGACAACCTGGCGGCAGTGGCTAATCCAGTTACCGACTCCGACCTCGTCTCTACCTTGCTCAGTGGTCTATCTCCCGAATATGACTCGTTCGTCACCTCCGTCAACACACGAGTCAACCCTGTATTGTCAGAAGAACTCATCGGCCTCATGCTTAGCCAGGAGATTTATCGTGGGCGTGCTATCACTTCACCAGACTCCACAACCCTCATCTCCCCTTCTCTTGCGGTTCATACTGTTTTCCGCACTCCAAGCTACCATTCAGCTCCATCTTTTTCCGTGGTCGTGGACGTGGTTGAGGCAGGGAGCGCAGTCATGGTCGTGGACGTTCCTTCTTACCGTCACATCAGTCCACCGGTGGTCGACCTCAATGCCAGATCTGCAATCATTTTGATCATTATGCTAACAAATGCTACAATCGTTATGATGATTCGGCTAGCCCAACTGCTCTTCTCCACTCTTATGGGAATAGTCCAGTCGATTCTAACTGGTATGTTGACTCTGGAGCCACTCATCACCTAACGGCTGACATTGCGAATCTGGCGGCTCACTCCGAATATCAAGGACCCGACAGAGTTCGCATGGGAACGGGACAGGTTTGCCTATCCGAGCTACTGGTGCTTCTTTATTATGTTCTCATGTTTCTTCCTTTGTCTTGAAAAACCTTTTACATGTTCCTGATATCACCAAAAATCTTCTGTCTATTAGTCAATTTACTGCTGATAATAAAGTCCTTGAATTTCACCCTAACTCTTGTTTTATCAAGGATTTCTCTACTCGGAAAACTCTACTGCGGGGACAACTTAAGAATGGTCTGTATGTCTTCTCCCTGGGGAATCATAACTTCACTACCTCTCCCCAGGCTCTTCTCGGTGAGCGTGCATCTTCTCTGTCTGGCATGAGCGCCTAGGTCATCCCTCCACCAGAGTTGTCTCCAGTGTTTTATCTTAGCATCAACTTCCTTTCCTCCCTGACCGTGCTGGTACCCCTTTCTGCATCCCTTGTCAGCAAGGAAAAAGTCACCGTCTTCCTTTTTCATCATCTTCTACGATTGCTACTGCTCCTTTAGAGCTTATTCACTCTGATCTATGGGGTCCGTCTCCTGTGTCCGCTGTAAGTGGTCATCGCTATTATGTTAGCTTTGTAGATCACTACAGTAAGTATATTTGGCTTTATCCTTTGATAAATAAAAGTGATGCTTTCTCCATTTTCTTGAGTTCAAAATTCATGTAGAAAATTTTTTTGGGCGTTCCATTAAAGCACTCCAAACTGATGGCGGTGGCGAGTTCATCAAATTAGACCTTACTTGTCTTCTCAGGGTATCGCTCATCGCTTATCTTGTCCACACACTAGTGCTCAAAACGGCACCGCAGAAAGAATACACCGCCACCTTGTCGAGACCAGCCTTACTCTTCTGGCTCGGTCAAATGTTCCAATTCATTACTGGCCCTATGCTTTCCAAACTGCCTCATTTCTCATCAATAGAATGCCCACCCCCGTCCTCCATAATCTCTCTCCCTGCCAGAAATTATTTCATAAAGTATCTGACTACCTTTCCTTACGAATTTTTGGTTGTGCTTGCTACCCTCATCTGCGTCATACCAAACTCATAAGTTTAGTTTTCGGTCCACTCAATGTGTCTTCTTAGGTTACTCGGCTTCGCATAAAGGTTATCAATGTTTGCATGTCCCCTCTGGTCGTATTTACATCTCTCGGGATGTTGTGTTCGACGAATCTTCCTTTCCTTTCCAATCTCCTCCGCCCTCCCTCTCTCCCCCTACTCCCACGCCTTCACCACCGATCCCCATCTCCATGCCTCTGTTATCTTCCATTGTTCCAGTCCCTTTTCTCATGCGGGCCCCACCATTGACTCTTCTCCTCCTCCACTACCACCTCCATCACACTCTTTCTCCACCAGCACCCGTCGATGAGTCCTTCTCCTCGTCCTCATCCTCAGGCTCTCTCAATCCCCCTCCTATCAGGACCCACCACATGGTCACCAGAACACAGGATAACACCATAACACCAAAAGTCTGGCTAGCCACCCGGTATCCCATGCCTACCTGTCTCATGGCTGACTTGGCGACCACTCCTGTCGAACCCACATGTTTCACGCAAGCTTCTAAAGATCCCAAGTGGCGCCAGGCAATGGACACTGAGATGAATGCCTTGCTTAAGAATAAAATCTGGTCCCTTGTGCCATACCACCCTACTATGAATCTGGTTGGTGGTAAATGGGTTTTCAAGTTAAACATAAATCTGATGGTTCTGTTGACAGGTATAAGGCTCGCCTGGTGGCCAGGGTTTTCATCAACAACCAGGATTAGACTATAGTGAAACATTCAGTCCGGTCATCAAACTGACCACTGTCCATACCGTGTGCATTCTGGCCGTCTCCAAGGGATGGTCTATTCGACAGTTGGATGTGAATAATGCATTTTTGCAGGTTTTCTTACTGAGACGGTCTACATGGAACAACCTTCAGGGTTTGTAACGCCCCAGTCCCGCAGGTACGGGGACGTTATGGCGACGTACATACGCAGGGCGGAAAACCCTCACGTACGTACGCTAAGCCTCAGACAGTAAATAACCTTCATATAGACATGAGTTCCAGCATGAAATAAGTACAAGAATACCTGCAGAAAGAGGTCAGCGATCATAACAGATATGAAAAATGAGAACAAATAAGATAACAGAAATAAATCAACAAGATACCTATGAATGATCTCGATGAGAAATCTCCTAGGCCACTCCAAGGCATTCTCTGATACTACGGTACCTCGAATCTCCAAATCTGGGCATGCAACCCAGAGTCGTCAGAAAGCGACCTAGTGAGTGGTAAAATGAAGGAGGCAGTAATAGATACAATAATAATACAAGCACGATAATAATATATAATACATGATGTTATGGTAGTACTACCATATCATAAGTATATAATAAGCAGCAGAGTATATAACCATGTAAGCAGTAGAAATCTATAAACAGGTCATCTTTTAATACCATCACTACCTAACCGGTTATCATCAGGTCATGTCTCTAATCGTATCCAGTTTATATAATATAAAATGTTATCTAGTGTGACGTGATAGAAGTGAACATGCTAGTGGCGACGTGATAGACGTGTACAAGCAGATGGGCCTATGCAGAGTAATCACTATACGGTGTAGTGTATATACAGTAGTGATGTCTGCTCTACAGAAAGTATCATATATGCAATGCAGAACATGCGTCGTATGCCATGCAATGCAGAACATGCGTCATATGTCATCACAGACAGTATAACATATGCCAGGTAAAGTAACAAGTATACAGGTAACATGATATCGGATACAGTAGCATGAACAATAACAAGATAGCATACATGTACCAGGCATGTCATGTGATTTATACAATAGTAGCAATCAGTACCACCTGATATTTTAATCAATCTATACCAGTGTCCCATACCACTGGCAGTTCATACTGGAGCCCGCACTCCAGTCGAACCCATCCGGACATGGCCTACGAGTACCATTATCCAAACGAGAGAATGACCAAATAACAAGTGTTCCCGACGTCACTATTGTGTATACTGTTTTATTATGTTAATTGGAAACCCATGGTCGAGGAGTTCTTATCGGGTAAGTGTATCCCGTGCATACCCGGGATCACGGCCTTTATCAAACCCTGGCTGCTAAGACCAGAGCCCTCCGCTAAGAGGGGAACAATAATCAAGTAACAAGAGCTCATGGAGCAATTGGTAGGTAGCACTACCATCCCCTGCAGTGGGAGAACAATATGGATCCAGTACATCACCCGATAAGATCTAATCAACCGTCGAGTCTCCCCCATACCCCAGTTAAATTTATGATCTGATATGTCAAGTATACAATGAATAAATACAGTACATGATACGGATAACCTGATAACTGGACCAGAGCTCCGTTGATAGCATAGAACAATATAACGGGAACAATATAACGGGAAACGAGAACAATAGATGTGGTATTCCACATATCGCATATCAACAGTTCTCATGTCCAGTAACGGAAATCCATATCAGTAATAGGAAACAATCATCTAACAGAAATATGGTACCATGGAACAATAATATACATGATATGTACAGTGATGACAAGAAGATAGAAACAATACATGCATACACACTCGTGAGGTGAGCATATGTACCAGTGATGTGTAAGCATGAGATAACAATGTATCGAGCATCCATGTAACGATGATATCAATATAACATGACGGTATCCAGTGTACTAGGGTAGCCGTACATCAGTAGGTCCCAAACATGCAGGAATAGTGTCGTGAATCTCGGTATCTATGAAATGGTGAAACATCAACTAATGATATAGCGTGTAACAGATCTTTATATGCAATACAGTATTCCATGTATCGGTGAGTCGGTAAGGGTGATAGTGTAATAGCGACCGTATCTAATATCATGGAGTCCGTGTGTATCTGTGCACATGTGATAGTCCTACGTAATCATGATTGATAGCTATAAAGTGATAGATGTGATAGATGGAAGAAAACTATGTGAAATAATCATCTAACCATTTTACTATGGTTATCTATCATATATATATTATATGAACTATATGTTATATGTTATATGAAATCATGAAGCAGATGCAAATGTTAGTTTATTGGTTATGTTATCATGCATTACACAAGATACCTTTTATAACTAAGTCATTTATTAACAATCTAGTGATTCACCCATAATCAGGATTATTTAGGTACCTAAACAATCACTCAATTCCTTAAACATGAATAAATATAATTTACTAAAAATAAAACACTCACTAATTAGCCATAGGACTGTAGCTCTCTTTCCTACGATCGCAACGGATCCAGAATCGTCCCAATCGGAGTCTGGATGCTCCTGATATCGCCTGAATACTAAATCATAACAAATAGGGTTAAATATGTAATAAAAATATTTAAATGCAAATAAGAAATATTAGCAGGGGGTTTTCTGTAAAAGTACCTTTAATGGGTTTCGGATGCGGGTAGACGGGTTAACGGGTCGGGTTTAGATCCAAACCCAAACCCATCACTTAATCTTTATTGGGTCGGGTTTAAACCCAACCCCACCCCAATATTGTTATTGGGTTCGGGTTATACCCGAACCCAATACAACAACAGCAGCAGCAGCTCTTGCTGCTGCTACTGTGAGCAGGCCGGCCAGCCTTGCTGGCCGGCGGCAGGAGGGGCCCGCCGGCGGCGGTCCCAGCCGCCGCCGGCGCGGCGGTGGTTCCGGCCACGCACGCGCGAGAGAGGGAGAGAGAGAGAGATAAAGACAGAAGAAGAAGGGATTGAAGAAAAATAGGAAAAAGGGGGAGAAGAAAAAGAAAAGAAAAAGAAAGGGAAGAAGAAGAAGCTGCAGGTTGCGGTGTTGATGCGCCGGCAGCGGCCGGCGCCGCCTGGACGCGGGCGTGGGTCAGACCCACCCCCGCCAGTAGATCAGTGAAAGGGGAGAAAGGGGGAGAGAGAGAGAGAGCGGTTTAAGAGAGAGAGGAGAGAGGTTAGAGAGAGAGGGAGATTAGTGATTTAATTAGAGAGAGGATGTGTGGAAGAGTGAGAGAGAGAATAGAAGAGAGAGAGGAGGGATTTAAAGGGGGAAAGTCGGTGGAGGAAGCCGCTGGAAGAAAGAGAAGAGAGAGAAGAGAAGAAGAAGAAAAGAAAAGAAAAGAAAAGATAAAAAATTAATATTAATATTATGAAATTGGCCCGATATTCGACTAGCTCTGAACGGTGCCCAAAATTATAAAAAATAGAGAATATTATCCTGAGACGTAAGATGAAGACGGTTTGAAGAAATTCACTACGGTTTGCAAATTAAAAATCCCGGAGTGTCTCGCCGATACAGGCGACACCGGTTTGGCCCGATTTTCGATAAATTCAGAAAATTCCCAAAAATACCCAAACGTAGCTCATGAGATTCTAAGACATACAGTGAAAGCCAATTCTAAAAATTCTACTCCGTTTGTGAAATAAAAATCGGAAGGCCGATAATCGGTATCGGTCGACACCGACTACGGAGATTTTCCAAAATAATCCAGAAAATTTCCAGAAAATCTTGAAAAATCTCAAATATTAAAAATGATTTTTGAAACTGAAAGCAACTCAATCGGACTACCACGGAGGTCAAATCAATTTTTGTACGTCGTATCGCGTACCGATACTGTTATACGTACACCGGAGATCAGGGGGTTACATTTCTCCCCACCTTACAAAAATTGCGTCCTCGCAATTTCCATTCAGGTGTGAGAACAATATTTTCAACCCCCAAGCTGAAAGGTTACGGGTCCACGACACTTCCGCTGCGCACTCTGATATCTATAAAGTACTCGGGACGGAGAAGTAAACTAACACGAATGGATTGGATGCAAGAAGATGCAAAGAAAGCGAGAAGAAAATCGGATATTCTGGGGGACAACTGGAAGGAAATCAGAGAACAGAGTCAAGAGATGAATTGTCAAGGTCATGGTATTCTTGTACTCGGTGCTGGAATCCCCAAATTCAGATACAGATCAGTTAATCTGAACCGGATTGTACTGTTGGTAAGAGCCCGTGGATTGACCCAGGTGGTTACCCACACCAGGTGTAAACCTAGGCTCTGATACCACTCTGTAACGCCCCAGTCCCGCAGGTACGGGGACGTTATGGCGACGTACATACGCAGGACGGAAAACCCTCACGTACGTACGCTAAGCCTCAGTACAGTAAATAACCTTCATATAGACATGAGTTCCAGCATGAAATAAGTACAAGAATACCTGCAGAAAGAGGTCAGCGATCATAACATATATGAAAAATGAGAACAAATAAGATAACAGAAATAAATCAACAAGATACCTATGAATGATCTCGATGAGAAATCTCCTAGGCCACTCCAAGGCATTCTCTGATACTAGGGTACCTCGAATCTTCAAATCTGGGCATGCAAACCAGGGTCGTCAGAAAGCGACCTAGTGAGTGGTAAAATGAAGGAGGCAGTAATAGATACAATAATAATACAAGCACGATAATAATATAATACATGATGTTAAGGTAGTACTACCATATCATAAGTATATAATAAGCAGCAGAGTATATAACCATGTAAGCAGTAGAAATCTATAAACAGGTCATCTTTTAATACCATCACTACCTAACCGGTTATCATCAGGTCATGTCTCTAATCGTATCCAGTTTATATAATATAAAATGTTATCTTGTGTGACGTGATAGAAGTGAACATTCTAGTGGCGACGTGATAGACGTGTACAGGCAGATGGGCCTATGCAGAGTAATCACTATACGGTGTAGTGTATATACAGTAGTGATGTCTGCTCTACAGAAAGTATCATATATGCAATGCAGAACATGCGTCGTATGCCATGCAATGCAGAACATGCGTCATATGTCATCACAGACAGTATAACATATGCCAGGTAAAGTAACAAGTATACAGGTAACATGATATCGGATGCAGTAGCATGAACAATAACAAGATAGCATACATGTACCAGGCATGTCATGTGATTTATACAATAGTAGCAATCAGTACCACATGATATTTTAATCAATCTCTACCAGTGTCCCATACCACTGGCAGTTCATACTGGAGCCCGCACTCCAGTCGAACCCATCCGGACATGGCCTACGGGTACCATTATCCAAACGAGAGAGTGACCAAATAACAAGTGTTCCCGACGTCACTATTGTGTATACTGTTTTATTATGTTAATTGGAAACCCATGGTCGAGAAGTTCTTATCGGGTAAGTGTATCCCGTGCATACCCGGGATCACGGCCTTTATCAAACCCCTGGCTGCTAAGACCAGAGCCCTCCGCTAAGAGGGGAACAATAATCAAGTAACAAGAGCTCATGGAGCAATTGGTAGGTAGCACTACCATCCCCTGCAGTGGGAGAACAATACGGATCCAGTACATCCCCGATAAGATCTAATCAACCGTCGAGTCTCCCCCATACCCCAGTTAAATTTATGATCTGATATGTCAAGTATACAATGAATAAATACAGTACATGATACGGGTAACCTGATAACTGGACCAGAGCTCCGTTGATAGCATAGAACAATATAACGGGAACAATATAACGGGAAACGAGAACAATAGATGTGGTATTCCACATATCGCATATCAACAGCTCTCATGTCCAGTAACGGAAAATCCATATCAGTAATAGGAAACAATCATCTAACAGAAATATGGTACCATGGAACAATAATATACATGATATGTACAGTGATGACAAGAAGATAGAAACAATACATGCATACACACTCGTGAGGTGAGCATATGTACCAGTGATGTGTAAGCATGAGATAACAATGTATCGAGCATCCATGTAACGATGATATCAATATAACATGATGGTATCCGGTGTACTAGGGTAGCCGTACATCAGTAGGTCCCAAACATGCAGGAATAGTGTCGTGAATCTTGGTATCTATGAAATGGTGAAACATCAACTAATGATATAGCGTGTAACAGATCTTTATATGCAATACAGTATTCCGTGTATCGGTGAGTCGGTAAGGGTGATAGTGTAATAGCGACCGTATCTAATATCATGGAGTCCGCGTGTATCTGTGCACATGTGATAGTCCTACGTAATCATGATTGATAGCTATAAAGTGATAGATGTGATAGATGGAAGAAAACTATGTGAAATAATCATCTAACCATTTTACTATGGTTATTTATCATATATATATTATATGAACTATATGTTATATGTTATATGAAATCATGAAGCAGATGCAAATGTTAGTTTATTGGTTATGTTATCATGCATTACACAAGATACCTTTATAACTAAGTCATTTATTAACAATCTAGTGATTCACCCATAATCAGGACTTATTTAGGTACCTAAACAATCACTCAATTCCTAAACATGAATAAATATAATTTATTAAAAATAAAACACTCACTATTAGCCATAGGACTGTAGCTCTCTTTCCCACGATCGCAACGGATCTAGAATCGTCCCAATCGGAGTCCGGATGCTCCGATATCGCCTGAATACTAAATCATAACAAATAGGGTTAAATATGTAATAAAAATATTTAAATGCAAATAAGAAATATTAGCAGGGGGTTTTCTGTAAAAGTACCTTTAATGGGTTCGGATGCGGGTAGACGGGTTAACGGGTCGGGTTTAGATCCAAACCCAAACCCATCACTTAATCTTTATTGGGTCGGGTTTAAACCCAACCCCACCCCAATATTGTTATTGGGTTCGGGTTATACCCGAACCCAATACAACAACAACAGCAGCAGCAGCAGCTCTTGATGCTGCTACTGTGAGCAGGCCGGCCAGCCTTGCTGGCCGGCGGCAGGAGGGGCCCGCCGGCGGCGGTCCCGGCCGCCGCCGCCGGCGCGGCGGTGGTTCCGGCCACGCACGCGGGAGAGAGGGAGAGAGAGAGATAAAGACAGAAGAAGAAGGGATTGAAGAAAAATAGGAAAAAGGGGGAGAAGAAAAAGAAAATAAAAAGAAGGGAAGAAGAAGAAGAAGCTGCGGCTGGGGGCGCG